>JAANSO010000152.1:0-67873 GCA_036507315.1 Lepidocyrtus fimetarius
TGTTCAACTTGTCAGTTAATGGTTTTACGACCGTTTAGTTTTCTTTTATTTTGGTTGTGAGTATCTACCGAATTTTGACCAGGGCCGGGCCAAATGGTACGGGGGTACTGGTTGTGCGGCTTCATTATATCATTTCCTTATGATTACTTGATAAACTCCGCAAACGAAAAAAAGATGCAAAGATAGAAAAACCCTTCTTCTTGTGTCTTCTTCTTGCAGTTTACAGGTAGATGATTGTCTGGCTAGGCATTATGGGAAGATGAGTGACGCCAAGGGCAGGACTTTCAAGATGAACAGGAGAGAGGGCGAGGCAGTCGAGGATCATAACAGTTTCATATTCATTCCAGTTTCTATTTTTTTGCCTACTTTGCACTCTTCATATCACTTTCAGATTATTATTAGGTGTTTATTAAATATGATCAATACCTGATATAGAGATATGAATAACGCTGATTTTCACAACGTTGTGCTATACCGTATTTTTCGGAGTTGCTATATGGTTTGTGTAAGTGTAATCCACTTAAGAGAAGAAGGGGCAGACTAAAAATGAGAATATGAATATTAAAACGAGTCGTATTACATAGGAAATATTCTATCCATGAGTCCCTTCATTTACACTTCAAGAAAAGTAATTTTTATTCCTTGTAAAGACAACTTTGTCTTGATTTATGACAGTACGCATTACTTAACTCTCACTTGTTCATCTTCGTTATCCAACTGATTACTTATTCCAAGGGAATAGATCCATAATCCTGTTTTCTTTCTAAGAATTTTCCCATTTTTCTATAGACAATAAATAATCAGATTAGGCACGGAGCTCACTTTACGCGAGAGATTTGCGTGAATAATTGTGTAGAAAGGAGGTAGGTACAAGTGTGTATGTATAATGTGTTGTAAAAAAACGAGAAGACAAGTTGTTTTAACAGATTTGAGCTTACGTTTTTCTACAAAAAATTAGTTAGTCCATTGCCAATATTTTGTATTCAATAAAACTACAGCTTTAAAAAAAATATTTACAGAACTCCTTCCTTAATTAGGTACGATATATTCTCCATTGAGCGATGATTATAATAAGCAGTGCAGTACAGAAATTAACAATTTAAATTAGCATATCCATGTTTTTCTGGAAATTAGTGATTCCATTGGAGACGAAGTATTTTTGAGAAAATTTAGTTTAAAAACTGGCTTTTTTCATAAATTTTGTGAGAATCCATGATATCTTCCAAGCTAATATTCTAACTTGAGAGAGCATCTGACTCAATCCAAAACGGAGAATCATCATCGAGGAAGAAAAAAAGAAATGGACCCTTCAGGCACTTGACAATTAGCACCTCCCATATAATACGTACGACTTCAATGATATGCACGTACATATTATCATCCAAGCAGGTATAAACGGTTTTTTTAAATTGTGATGACGAAGATAATAATGGATCGTCATCATCATTATCATCACAATAGGTACGTTTTTCTGCCTTTTTGACTACGCACACGCAAGCATATAACCATTGCATAACGATGCATAATAATAAGAGACCAGAAATAAACCATTTGATGATGCAGTTGAATTGCAATCTACCGAATTTTCTATCTTTTCCCTTGCTTTTACTATGCAATAATCACTTATTTATCATCACTGATCATCTTACAATCACCATCGCCAAGTTTGTTTTTAAGATGATGAGGATTTGCTTTGATACTAGTTTGTTCCTTGCTTCATCGTGTCATCAGCACGGCAATTGCACTCTCAAAAACTCCGAAAAAGGACGGTGATAATGGTGATTGGAGAATGAAGTAATAATAACGCTATAAATAAACGGACCATCTTTATTATCTAGACGACATCGGCAAAGAAGAGAATTTTTCTCTAATAAGATGAACTTCGTCATGATACTTGTCTAATTCTATAGTAAAATATATTTACATTGTTATTTGATTGTAATCGCAGAGATAGCCAGCTCTGCAATTATCTATAGAAAACATCAATATCTACCGTTGCCCATCCTAGGTATGCCATCATCATCCTACTCAAACCTATGGCAATAATGCAAAGAATATGTAACAGAGAAGAGTCTATGAATAAGATTTTTTTGCTAATAATTGTCCATTGTCTTTTCATTCAAGTTGTATTATTAGTTTGGAAAGGAGAATAAGAAAATGTAATCAAGGGGACAGTATGAACGAGTCATCATTAAATTACATTAGAGATGGAATGCAAGCATGTAAGAAATGGGAGTATAACTCAGAATATGGCTATTGTACCAGCAGCGTATGTAATACAATTTATTATATTTTGGATACTTCCCAATCTCAAGACTAAATCAGAAAGTTTTTTACATGAATTCCTTGTTTTTGAATATCAAAATAGGAGTTATAAAATTGTAATGAGAGTTTGTACTACGAAGAGGCCAAAAGTGAGACTGTTTTGTAAAAAAAAAAGATAAAGATGATGACATAGAGAATAGAAATGACACGACAAAGATATTTATTTACATTTACTTTGCCCCAGTATGCAATTTTTGATATAAAATGGCGAGAACAGGATCACCCTTGTTTATAAAATGACGCAATGAAAATCTAAAACTGACAAATTTGTTTGATTTTGAATGGGACACATAGTGAATGTTTTGGATTGTTTTATAACCCACTTGCTTATTGAGATAATGAGATCCCTTTTCTTCAAGCTGTTACCATTGAGAATAGTTTTAAAAATATTGAAAGAATTTATCGTCCCTGATCAAAAAGATTGTAGAATTCAGTGATATGGGTCAAATTATCATTCTCCTTCACAAAAGTAGCAAAAATCACAAGGATAAATTTATGATTTACGCTGACTTAGTTCCGGAGGAAAGATTGAGTCGTAGAGTTTAATAATACTCTGAACACGGTTGTCATTTTAATGCACTGGTGGGAAATTGCATTGCTTAATACAGATCGTTATCATGTCCAAATTGTTGAATTGAATGATGTTCATTAAAGTTCAGCCGAATTTGTACTGTTTGTTTACTCTAATTGGCCCTTTTAGTATATTGAAAATGCAGACTTAAAGTGTCGGACTCATCAATAAGAAATCAACAGTCAACAAGCCTTGAGGCATCGGCTAAAAATATATTAATACAAAGTAGAAATTGAAATGACAAGACGAAAACATACCTGATAAAAAAAATCTCTTGCTTAAAGTAGATTAAAATGTTTTATAAAAATGCAAATTTTGAATGATTGACTAGGTATCGAAATATGAGTGTGATGAAATTAGAAAAAATCATCAAATTGCAGTTTTACTCAGGCAAACAACCTTTGATTTCGTTCTTCTCTCATTTTAAAGTCGTCAACATCGGCATTTACTCGGTTCACTAGCCTCAAAGTAAAAAATTTAAAAGCTTTTCAATTCAGATTAGAAATTCTCTCATTCTCTTCAAAAATGTTTTAAGTGAAAGCGGATGCGTATTTTATTCTTGGTATTTCTTTTTTATAGATTCATTGGGCTTCAAGATGAGTTCCCCCTTTGGAACTGTTGACGTGAGGGAGCCTGAGGGATGAAGTCCCACTTAAATTCCAACTTTTCTCGTAATAATCTAATTTATGAAGTTGTTCACATCTATTCCTTATCTTCTTCTGTCTCCTTTTGAACTTAAAAAATTGTAAGAACAGCAGAGCAATGTCAGTGGTACCCTCACTCACCTCATTTAAGACAACAACAGGGAAGTGGACGCAAAACGAGAGATGGAAGATCGTATGCAGTTACCACCTGCCTGACCTTTTCTTTTGCCGGACGAATTCTCATAGCGATAGGAATTACTGCCGCTCATGTTACTCCTCCTGATGGAACTTATTCCTTATCCAACCAATCATGTTGGCTTTTATTGAAGATTGGTAGACATTTTAAAAAATTTAAGTTCCTTCCACACATTCCAATAATGTCGAATCCACTTGTTATTTAAAATAAGCCTGCTGTTTATCACGGGTTAATTATATCATTGGTGTCGGTGTCAGTCAGTCGTTTTATTTAATCCTGTACATTTTTCCCTTTTTTATCACAATTTTTCTTCAATAAAGTATGATTTTTAAAATAATTGTATTTCATGAGATCCGTGTTAGAAAATGATATTGATCAGATTTTAAAGTACAGTAATCTCTCCACCTTTTATATTACTTACATCATTGCTTAATTCATTCATGTCAGATTCAGTCTCAATAAGATTCCCCGAGTGAAAAAAGATGGACCAAAGTAGAAGGCAATCAAAATTGACAGTGAAAAATGACATTCGTTGCTGTTTCTACCTCGGCATCGTTCATGCTCACTTTCCTTATTGTAATAAGTGGCTTAATAGTACATCCTAGAAATGGAAAATCAGCATAAATTTTGTGTGTATACCTGACACTGCAATGAAAGTGGACGAGTAAGAAACCTAATATTATTATGTGAAAGAAGTTGACGGAGTATATGAGTCCTATCTCCAAGGTGATAGATAACAATGCAATCAATTTTCACGTGTGATTTAAGTGGTTCTGATTAGCCAGCATCACCACGACGATCATTCTCATATAATCAGCAGCAGACATTTTTTAGGTTCAAGTTCATATTCAAAGAAACTTCTATTTTTCCATTTGCTTAACTAAAATGACATAAATCTATCCAGTTTGAAAGTTGATAGGAAAAATAAAACGAACATGATTACATTTTTTTAAAGAAATATAACTCTTTGCAGGGAGGATGAGGATGATCATTTCTCACACTTTATATAATAATATTAACTTCAATATAGGTATAATAACTTGTTCTGATTCCTCTGATATTATTTGCCTATTTTTCGCTTATTTGTTCTCTAGTTTATTGCACATTGCACAAATTCCTTTCTCATGTGATGATGATATGCATATATTTATCAGTTCTTATTGTATTGCCGCCTTGTCCTTTTTGCATTTGCGTTTATTAACATCATTCAAAAACTTGCTAATTGAAGCGATTTCCTTAACATATTTTCTTTCCCTACATACTCAACATTTTGAAAACAGCTTTTATAATAAGCATGCAGTGTAAAGGTGTGTTTGCAGAGACGGTTTTTGGTGGAACGCCATAAAAGAGAGGAGTGGAAAGAATAATTGCATTATATAAAAGTCAAGTTGACTTTTATAGTCAAGTTCTTCATGCCCAGTCCAACTATACAAAACTTTCTTCAGCTGTTCCCTCAAAAAAGATTTTTAGCCGACAAAAATACTAAATTTTTTAATCTAGGAATGAAGAAGGGCAAATCGAATCGGAAAAGAAAAGGATAGAAAAAAATTGTTTGAGGAAAAAAAAACAAAACGATGTTGATAACGATGGTAATATAGTCCTTCTTATTTCTACGTTAAACAGAGTAGATAAATGTTAATCCTCTATTACAAAGCGTGCCGGTCAACCCCAACTAGCAAAAAGCGAATATGAAGAAATAGGGGTTTCTCAGTGGTCAAATTCAAACATAAAAAATCATTTTTCCGTGTTGTTTTGGAGAATTACCTATTTTACAAATAGAGAAAAGAGGAAGAAAGACAAGGGCTGGTGATGATGAGGAAGACCACTTGGAGAATATAAATGATTTGTTCTCTCCTCATCCAAAGGTGTTAACAAGAGCAGTGAACACCTGTTGCCTCTCTAATATTATGCAGTAAAATGATTGTGATTAGCCGGCTATATGAAGATTAACAATTAGATTCACTTTTTCAATTGCTTTCTTGTGCCATTACTATTCCATTCTATGGCGTTGCTTTATCACTCATTACCTTTCTAAACTTTCTTTCTAACATCAATTTTGTATATTGACAATGTTATAAAATGTTTTTGAATTGGGCAATTCGATACAGGAAGATAGACGTAAGAGTAGAAGCCAAAAAATATAATTAAAGGTGATGAGCCGTAATTCCTCCGCTCTGCATCTATTAATCGGGTGATGGTGTGATGACGACATACACACTTCAATTCCAACACGCACTAATCAACATCAGCTAATACACGTCACTTGGATTAATTCCGTTGGATGATCTACTGCACGAAAAGTAAAGTTCCGATGATTTCCTTTAACTATCGAATTCACGTCTCAGGAAAATTTTCAGGTTCAAAAAGGAATAATGTGTGTGTGGGAAGAAAAAATAGAAATTTTAGTTGAAAATTGAACGTATATGTTTGTAATAATCAATATTATGTAGTCAAGATGACTTTTTAACTTTTTATTAAACATTATTGCATAATACACTGTTATTTTTAAGGAAAAGAACAAATAATAAGGTAAAACGAGACTATACAACAGTTGGTTGGCTACCACCACCTCCATTTAGTATGAAAACCCCCTTACAAAAAGGCTGTATAAAAAGCGTGAAATTGTGGATTTTCTTCACACCTTGTCGACTTAAATCTTTTTTCCTCCAATTGCATTCAAACATGCGTGAGCGTTTATGAATGTTTTTGAAACAAAACCAAAAAAGCCCTTAAAAAGTCACATACGATTATAAAAAATATACTTTTTAACCCTGTTCTTCCTCTCGTTTTATTTCGTGAGATTGTAGGAAAAAAGTAATAATGAGTTTTCAAAGTTTTTTAAAGTCATGCTTTATTTCTTTATAATTCTCGAACACGAAAAGAATCTGAATTGGACTATGGAAGATAAAACACAACAATAGAAAAGATGAGTGAATGAGAAATTTTCATTCATTCAGTTTTGCTGTTGCATTTACTACAGTCACTGTCACTACTACACACACGATTATAATTAAAATGTGGGAATTAAAATGCAACTTGTAAAAACCCATTTCAAAAAATCCAATTGTTCAACTGAAATGATAGAATTTAGCCAAAATTAAATTTAACTGGAAATAAAATGGGAGATTTTTAACCCTTTGTGTGAATCCCTGTCAATGACAAAATAATGCTTTTAGTATTTAACTCAACTGCAACGTTACATCACCCTCTTCCTTTTCTCTTAAAAAGAAAACAGGAATGATGATGAAAAAAGTTTTCTAAAGGGATCCGAGTCTTTCTCTTGTTTCTTTAAATTTCTCAACAGGAACGTATTTGAAACAATGCGACGACATGTTGCTTTTCCTTTAGGTTTTGATTGTTTCTCTTTTTATTGACAAGCTTGTTCGAACAGTTTTTGTTGTCATTTCCTGCAGATTGCACAGAGGTAAGAGGGCCTTGTTTCTTTTTCTCATCACAACCAAGCTCACACATGACTTTTATAAAGGCTTTGCGTGTATTCTTTATTTTCGAAGAAATCATGTAATAATTGTATCGCAAGTCATCGTCAAATCATGTCACCGAAAAAACCTAACTTGGCATGAAATTCACTTAAATTTTTAGTTCAAATAAGCGATTGGTGGAATATTTGAAATCCTTTTAAATACTCATTGCAATCGTTAAAATTCGGATTTAAAACTGATTACATTCTATGCTTCCCCCATCGTGTTTTTCACTTATGAATCACCGTCAATTATTAACCATTTCCACTATTTTATGAGAATTGCCATATGTTTTTAGATGGAAGCAAATGGAATGAAAATAGGACTATTTCTCCTTTCCCTGTTGTTTCCTCTCTATGCCTGCATTAAAAGTAGCGAAGGATGATGATTGACATGCTCACTGTTTTCATCGATTAAAGGAAATGATTGACATGGAAAAAGCTTCACTAGAATATAAGTTTTATGGCGATTTTACCTTTTTATTTTCTCTGTAGTCAACAAATAGCTTTTATCCAGTGAATTAATATAACAAAATTATTACGCCAACGTATAAAGTGTAATGAAAATGAAGACACATAGACAGTGTAGGCGTCCCCAAAAATTGTCTATTTCCCCTTTTCCAGCTTTCCATATTATTACAAAAGAAAGATAGAAGAGTATCTCCATGCAAACGGAAGACATCCACATCGATATTACATAGATAATGGTGTTCAATCAATCAAAACTCAGTACTAAATGAAACTTGTGGAAAAAGTACATTTGCTCATAAACAAGATTGAAAAGGATGCTGATGAAATGAAACCACACATTTCTCTTTAAAAACGATGATGATGAAAGCTCGAAAATATTATTGACAGCGCTCACTTTTCTTTTTTCTTGTTTGTGATCATCAACGTGTCATACGCAAAGTGAATCAAACTCTGGAGCAGTGACAACCAACCACTCTCTTATCTTTTTTCCTTTGTTACACACGGCTCCATTCTTTTTTACTCATTTTGTATTTTGCACAGAAAAATACGCAAAGAAAGAAATGATGATAAATCCTCTGTCTCCTTTTCTTTCACATAACATAATCACAAGTTTCCACCTGGATTCCCAATTTATTTTTCTCCCTTCTTTTTACACAACTCTTTCTATTTTACCTACAAGAACGTATCTATCACCCATCAACGGCATCATCCTTGTAGAATAATATTCTCTTATTTCTCCACATCTCCCTCTTTTTTCATGATGAATTCACACAAGCGTGTCTCTTCTTGGATGATTATCTTTTCATCCATCCAACCAAAACAATTCAATCCACAAAGGAAAATCCTTTTAAATCTTCTTTTTTCATTTTTAATAAGAAACAATATTTAATCTTCTTAGTGCATTGTCCATGTAACAATGCTAATTCCAGATTTACCACAAAGCGGTAAAATGGAAATGAAACTGGACATTATTACATGCATGCAAGTAATATTGTAGGTTTAGGTAAATAATATGTTATTCAGAGACTCCTTGTGGTGCAAGGATATACCTAGATTGTGTTGTGGAAAAAGAACAAAAGGATTCTTACGTTTTGGTCATGGTTTTAGAAAACCGACAAAAGCAATATTATTAAATGAGGAGGGTGATAGCTGCTGATTCCGATTATGATAGGATAATGGTATCACCACTATTTTCAACTTTTGGAACTATGCTCTCTAGTTACCTCCAAAACAGTTTGAAATTTTATTTTCATTTTCTCATCCCCGTTTACCTAATCATATTCTTTTAACTTTTTTGTTTCCCGTGCCAGTGTACTTTTGCAGGAGAGGCATGAGGGAAAGAACAAACTGTACGCCTTTTATCATGACATGTATCATCAATAGGCTTATCATCTGAATCTTCTCTATGATCATCAACATGACCTTACTTTTTACAGAATGTATGGGAAAGACATGCTATTGTTGATGATGTTTTGGAGAGTAACCCTTTGACCCTTTCTTGTCCTTCGTCCGCCACTACCTGAGACAATATTTTCAAAATGTTTTCTTTATTTTTTCAAAAGTATGTGTTGAGATAGTCATCTTAAAATTTAAAAAATCTTTTTTATTACAGCTCATTCCCCTGGAAGAACATGATAATATTATTATTTTAATATTAAAAATTCTTTGTTCATGCGGATGATGTTAGGATTTGTAAAGTGTCAACATAAGACACGACATTATTACGGTAATACAGAAAAATAGTAAATTACTTATTTCTACATTGTTGGATGGAACCGATGTAGTGTGGTAATAACAGTGTTCAGTAACTGCATGTACAATTTAATCATGCGCCACTAAACATTAATTTCTCTTAAATCAGATAGTTGCAAGTTATATAACGTGGGAGTCTTGAGATTCCGAATTATTAGAAAACTCACACATATTTTCTCTGCATAATTCTTTACCAATGAAACTTGGATGGGTTGTGGCCCGGACAACATCAACATCAACATCATCGTAATCATCTACAGATTTCATAATTATTGCCTTGAAAGAGTAAAACAATAGAAAAATACACGTATCCTCTTTCTCCTCTAGCTCTTTCTCCCTCCCTTCAATCCTTTTACGATGATAAAGATGATCATGAGAAGGGAGATTGGTGGAGTTTAAGCATAGGCAGCAGGGCGTGAGAAAGGTTCTTTGCTCATCTTCCACCACTATCACAATCATCATCGTCATCATCAACCCCGCATCATCATCCATTATCCATTGACCACCAGCACACAACCTACACAATGACTGACTGACGAAGACCCGAGGAGAGTAGCAACAACAGCCATAATAATCTTTGAAAGGACGGACAAGTGAATCTAACAGAGGAAAAGACTAACCCTTGAAAAAATATTGAGAAAAATATTTTTCTGCTTTTCTTTTACCACACACGAACGTAACACGACCGAATGAAATTTGGAGGTATAAATTGCATAATAGGAAAAGAAGAAGTATGATGACGGTCATGATGATCATTACCACCACTGTCATGTCGATAAATGACCTGACATCCGACCTCGGCTCTTTTTTAGAGTACATTACAAACCCATAAACCTATTCGCATTTAATCATTCATTGAAAAAATTAGAATATTCACAAGCTTTTTAAATGTGATGATAAGAATGAAGGTTATAAAATAAATTACTGCTTATCATCACTATTTGAAGAATTATATGCAAACATGTATTGATTCGAAAATTACTGCATTCATTTTAAGTGGGAGGAATTTTTAAGTAAGAAACAATCCGTGTTTCATCCCAGTATTGTACATATTTCATGTTCGATATTCTTTTCGAATAAAATTGAAGGGAAGCGTGTTTTTTGTGATCTTGAAAACCTTCTTTCATTGTAAAGGGTTGGTAAAATCCGAGTTGATCATCGTCTGTCCTCAATCTTGATGGGTTTTAATCACAACCCAAATAACAACAAAAAATATGATGAAAATTACCATTTTTATGGATTAAAATGATCCTGAGAAAGATGTTGAAACGAGGAGGTATATCCATTCTATATTTTATTCGAAAAGATTTTTAAAGGTATAAATGAGTAAAGCGCACAAAAAAATCACCATTGAATTTCCCCCTTCGTCTGTCTTCCCATAATAACAGGAATAATCGCAGTAATCATCTTTCTCCTCTCCTAATTTTCTTTAACTTTGGTTGATCATGATCACCCAACCCACTTTTTCACTCAATAGCGTTAGGATTTAAAAAACCTACGTATTTGCTAACCAAGCCTATATTTTAGGAGAGTTATAGGAAAATCAATTCCTCGAGACAAAGGTCTGTGAAAGCCTCTTGTCCTTTCCCCTTTAAAAACTCAATCTTGTGTTCCAAGCACTTTTTGATTTCTTTTGGAGAACAAGGTAAATTTTTAAAGAATTCTAAAATCGGTTGAAGAATCCTATTCCATTCTAATACGTTGTATAATAAATTCATCAATCCAACGTTTATTCGAACCAGATTTTGCTGGAAATATTTTAATACGTGAGAAGAAATGAGATGTGGATGTGCAAATTACTTTTGAAATAAAATTTTATGACGATCGTGTCTTCACCTTGACTTGTGAGAATTACAAACTTAACAACTTTTGATGGTTAACTCATGAGTTTAAGTACCCAAGTTGATGGCTTAAATTTGCAAAAATCATCCAAACGTCGCCAGTCAGAATGAATCATTTGATTGTTCCATGAGAACATTAAAAACGAAGTTGTTGTGTCATTTTTGGTATAAGTCATAATATCCAAATTATTTTGGGATTGCACATATAAAACAGGATGACATTAGCTCAAATGTATTTAATCTCGCAACACTACTTTTTATCCGGTTATAGGGTGATTTTATGACCAAACAGTTACATATTAAAACGTCAAAGGTTATAAACTGACAATTTTTATTTTTAAAAACTCAACCTATACGGGAAAACCTTTCCTTGCATTTTTATTAACACACACTAAAGATTTTACATGAATGAAAATAGCAAGTTGAGAATTTTTTAAATTATTATGCGTATTATATTTTGGCAAAATTTGGTTAATTTAATGTTAATACTTTTGTTAGGTTTTGTTTATTAGGCAATAATGCCAGAAATGCTAAGGAAACGGATATCGATTGTGTAAGAAAGAAGAAGTGTATTCACTGGCATCCCAAAGCATCATTTCTAAGCTATTTTAATAGGAAATGAAACAAGACGACATTCCTGCCTGTCTTTCAACTCTCTTTCTTTTCTCAAGAAAAGCTATTCTCAGCAGACTCCATTCAATTATCACCGACTCATGTATGTGAATAATAATCAAATGGAGAATGGCTATATTAAACCTTAGAAAAAATAGAAATGAGAAAATACAGTAAACATGCACATCTAATCCTGATTTACATGGCTATCAACTAATTTGTGACGCTGAAAGTAGACGAATGGGTTTACTAGGGAAAATGCTTTCTTCTTCACAAATCTTCCCTACTTTTGTCTCACCAACCTATTTTTTACTAATGTATCTTTACACCTTTACCTCTTCTTGAATATGAAATCGAACTCTCTTTTAATTACAACGCAATTGTGGAACTTTATTGAAAAATTGATAGTGGATGAGTATTTTCATTTATCTAACAAAATTTAACTATATCTTACTCATCTTCATTAACGCTTTGACATTAATGTTTGCAATGTTTTAGCCAAAAGCGGCTGCAGTTAAAGTTGAACAAACATCAAGACCAACTTTACAGAGAAGTTCTCGTAGTCAACCCATTGCAAATCTTGTAGATAAGCTGACAATGGAAACCCCATTTTTAGCAAGTCATTTTTCGCTATTACAAGTTTGACGATGATTAAAATTTAAGAACTGGAATGAAAAATCCAATTTCAATCCTTTTCTAAAGTACAATTTTGAAAATTACCCTTCTCAACCAAAATTCACATGGAATGAGGGCAGATGTTTAGAAACATTAGTTGACAGCATTTTGACTCTTGCATTGCAGAGATCCCTAACAAAAATTTTGAATTGTGATTTGAAAGAAAGGATAATAACGATAATCATAGCAGTTGTGGTCGCGTAAGGTTGGTTGTTGCGGTGTTGGGATCTCCTTAGCCTCAATCACTCTCTCGCGCGATAATAACACTGGGAGAGAGGGAGGAAGTTCATTTCACGGACTTGTGGCAACAAAAACGCTAAAAAATTTCATTTTAAAAAGCGTAAATTTTTCACTAATTCTGATCTAAATACTTGTTCCCTTGCTTTGTAATATCTAATGTGAAAGGATTGTTCTTTTAGTAGATAAACTGCCCACGTGTTCCATCATTAAAATGTGCCAACTTGGAAAAGTTAATTCAAAATCAATGAGCCAAACTATAGAAACAGAAAGCTTATTATTTCAAGAAATATTAAACTTTTTTAAAATGAGCTTTGATGTTCCGCTCACAATTGCGTATTATGACATAACAGTGATCCTTCTTTGAGTTCAAACTACTGAAATTTACCTTTATTTATATTTTACAAAGAAATCTACATTTAAAAGAATGCCTAGTGGAAGGATTGCATTTCACAGTTTATTTTGTTTAGCGATGATGATACTGCTGCTGGTGGAAGGAAACCATTCATAAAACCCGTTTACTCTTTCATAAATACCACGTCGGCAACTAAGGGGGAGCTATTCCATTTTAAACCCAACCACAATTTATTTTAAACTGGCACGAAACCAAAAGCCCCGCTTACTTGTCATTCACTATTTATTTATAATAAAGCTAAAACACGCGAGCAAAAAAGCAGGATACCAGAAAAATACCACATGACTGGACATTGAGGAGCCCTGCCAGAAAAGAAATTGGAGTAGTATGAGGAGGAAGTTAGAAAGAGCTCGGTTTAAAATTAAAATATATATTTCCTACTTATCCTTTTACTAGCTCCAGATTTTTAACTCCAGATCTACCTTCCAGTAATAATGATCACTATAATAGCAATCATCAACAAGAGATTTCCGTTTTATTCCCAAAATCTAGTACAGAAGGGCCGAATCCAGACGCAGACGTAAAAGGAATCATAAAAATAATGGGCTTTTTAGCCCCAACTTATTCCAATGATCACATATTTCCAGGTATTTTTAGCCTTGTTTTAGATACCGTGTTATTATTATCATTATCATCACCAAAATATCATCCTCCGCTTCTTTTTTATTGTTATTTACTTAAATGCATAATGCAATGTCTAGTGTGTCCCACTCCCTGACCGTTCTTCAGCCATCCGTCCGTCCATCATTCTCGTAAATGACATGAAACTGTGTGTGAGAGAGTCATAAACGTGGATTGTTTTTGGTCTGTTAAAAATTCTCTCCCATGAAAAGGATCTGGTTCGTAATAATAATCACATAAGTACAGGGTGTTTACCTAATTCCATTTCATTTCTGACTTTTTCTCAAGTGGTCACCACCACCACCGTTTCCATAAAATATCCTGGCTTTCTTCTTCAAAATGCGTTTATGACCGTTCAAAAAATGGTAAAACGGTAAAATAATACACTATGTAATTATAATGCACATGTCATCATCATTTTCTTCAAATATTATATATTTAGCTACAAAAAATGCTACTGCTGCAATTGAAGGAAGTTGATGAAATTAACTGAATTTGAAACGTTTCTCAATTTCTTTGGAATGTTTAACGGCCTTTGTTGTTCTATTTTGTACTTTTGTAAATATATTCACACATTATGTCAACTATTTTTAAGTGATAGATGTTGCATGTGCACAATACACACCTTACGGTTTATCTCTCACCCATTTTCTCAATCTTTCCATTTTAATGAATCTACCCAAATTAAATTCAGGTCAGTTGAGAACATGTATCCACATGTAACTTGACCTTTTTGATACAATTTTTTGTATTATTAAAAAAGAGTCGTTGTCGGCTTATGAAGAAAAGGAGAGATGTAGGTATGGAGCGAGAGTAAAAAATATAAGGATAGAGAAAAAATACATCAAACGTTAATGCAAACAGGACACGACAGGTAAGGATGAGAGAGTGCTGCATTGATTTTGATCATTGTTGACACAGTCAGATTCAATTTTTTCCCTTTCTTTCTTCCTTCTTCACTCCTTCATCTTTGCTCACTCACCATTTTTCTTCACTACTACTCCCTCTTTTCCTTCACTTCTCCGGAGATCTTTGTGATAAATGCTTGCCAAATTTAGTCTGCAAAGAGGAGGAGGAGGATATTATGTTTTGTAGGTATTGCATGAACATTTTTGATCATTGACGCTCATGCTCTCTCCCTTGCTTACATAATTCGAGTCCTATCTTCTCCCCTGTTTTACTCATTTTGTTCTTCTTATAATGGATTTATGACGTGGAGTGTCTGTCTCTGAATGTGTGTGGTGATGGGGTTACGAAATCAAATCAGCAAAATTATTGAGCTGACTTTTGTATATACCTAATTCACTTGTACCTGCCCGACATTCCCATCGTTGCTGTTATCACGACGTTATGATCGCTGCCATTCCTTAATCAAATAATCGATGATATCTTATTTGCTTTCTGATTTCATTTTATTTATTTATGCAAATTAGCAGGAGACTGATTGAGATTGTCAATTGAATAAAATAATGAATTTCTGTGTATATGAAAGTCCATTTAAAAAATAGTTGGCGATGATGATATTCGTTATGAGGAAAACGCCAAAGACAGTGATCCTATCATTCGTATTATCTTCAGCATCATGACAAGGGTACAAATTTGTTCTACACAATCATAATAAAATACGTGAATACATTATTACAGAAATTATTAGCAGCGGAGACGCTGTACCTTTCGTACTAATGATGATCCTATCAAATTTTAAATAAAGTGTGAGGCATTCGTGTCAACTGTCAACCTCCTTATGAGAAAGAGGGACACGCTAAGAAGACGCTCTTGGTAATTTACACTCCTTGTAATTCTTCCATATTATTACACCCTAGTTATTCTTCAAAAATATTAATATTGAATCAAATCAGCAGGAGTTTTAGATTATCTCGATGCATTTGTTCACCCCTGAAGAAAATTCATTATTGTAAAATATTTTAGAAAATTATTTTAAACAAAAATGTAAAATGCTTGCGAATTGAAATTATTACTTCACAGATACTAAACTACTTCCAATTTAGTATTGAGGATGTTAATTCATTCATTTATACGTAAACCCAATTGTAATTTAAAACATTCCATATATTCGGGTGTCAAGTGGTGTTGGTGATAGCGTCATTCTTAGACACTACCAAACTATCACAGCTTGACATAAAGAGCACTCATTCAGATGACAATGTATAGAAACGGGTAGTTTTATTCATAATGGCGATGAACATTTGTTTTAAAAAGTGCCTATTGTACACTTAAAGGAAGAGACGAGTTTTAGCTAATAAACAGGTTTTTCAATCCAGTATCATTTAGTTGGTGGTGAGATGGTTAGAAAAATAAACATCAGTTGAACATAATATTATGTAAGAATAGCAAAAACATTTTAATCAACTTTGTCATAAATAGCTGACAAGAAAAAAAGTTTAGACTGATGTTTTGGATATGCAGTATTGGGCAGGACTGGATTTGTGGTAGTAGCAACAAACATGATTCTGATCAACTACTTATTTTCCCGACTTTAATTGCTACATTCCAGTAGTACTTAGGAAAAGTAGTCAGTCATGTGAAAGTGACACTAGTTCAGTCAAATATCGGTTTACACCTTTTTTAGCGATAATTTCTTGCAAACAAGTGTGAAAGGAGGAACACTTTGTAATGAATGCATAAAAGTAAAAATATGCTTGTGGATTGATTCCTGTTTCCCTTTTTTACTTTTTACGATGTGATGTCATGCGTGGATCTACCACACCACTCATCATCATCAACAACTTTAAAACCTGCAAATATCTTTTTGCTTTTTTACTGCCTTTGAAAAAGTAAATACGGGAAATATTCATAAATAAACTCAGACATGAGAACTGGAAACTGATTCTCCCTTAGTTCTCTAAAGTCTGTTTTTGCTTTTTTTACACTTGTTTAACCCTTTACATCTTGTAGAAAAACCGTACTAAAGTAATGTAATATGTAATTTAACCCTTTGCCTTCTTCTTTACATCGTAAACCCCGTATTGAGAGTGTATTAGCAGCGTAAAGGATGTAATTGGATTATTTTTGCGGTCTGTCACCTCCGTGCACGTCGTCCTAGTATTTGCTACTGCATGATTATATCCACACTGGATCATCATCCCTCTTCCGCTCCTTTCTCCTCCTACATTTCTCACTTCCTCAAAATTAACTACCTATGAGTTATTAGAGCAAAGAAGGAAAGGGGTGAAAAAGTATTATCCTACGCTACCTTCATTCTCTAGAATATCCAACTATCATATCACTTGGCTTGATCCATGCTTGACATAACGGAATGGAACGAAGCCGTTCAGGTGAAATGAAGCCAAAAAGCCATGTTTTGCTTTAATGCATATAGCATTTATGGTTCTTTCAGGGATTTTAGTAATAATCAAGTAGAGTGGGAGTGAGTGCAGCCACTGTAATGAGGACAAGTATTCATGTTTATATGACTTTTTATTTACTTGTTTAGGATTAATTAATGTTTGATAATATTTGGGATTCGTCCACGTGTAAGAGAGGGTAAAATTAGAAGTTACGTGGATCTTCAAAAAAAATTTGCGCCTTTATTTTTCCAACAAGCTTAAAAAACCGCACTGGAGGATTTAAAATGTAAAATCATCACAAGAAATTATTTTGTAAGCATATGTGGGAAAGAGTGTACAGAGTATTTAAATATTTTCATCCATCATGATGATCATCGTTGTCAGACATGATGTCTCATTGTCTCCATGAGCGATGAAAACTGTTAAGGAAAGAAAAGCAAGAAGAATGGGTTGAATAGCTGTCAAGGCACTCATCATCCTCATCCTCGTCATCTTTTCATGTAGGTAATTACAATTCTGCAAAGGACGACAAGAAAAGAACCAGGGAAAAGGTGAGATTGAAGTGGCGCGGCAGCGCTGTTATGTATCCTTACTAAAAGCTCGTGAAAAATAGTAAAAAACGAATGTACTGAAGTATGGACTTCCAAAAATGGAGATTCTCCATATAAAGTGATCCCATAATCATAATAATCATCATCATCCTTCCATTCTGTTATAATTACGTACACATTCTCTTGAATGTTTTAAAAGAGCTTCTCCTGCATTACTATTCTCCTTGCTGTACTCTTCTACCAGAAGAGAAATGGTAGGAAGATGGATAAAAAAGAAGTGAAATTAGCTTTTAAGTGAAGCTTGGAAAGAATAAAATGGTAATAATAGCAGCAATAATAATAATAAACGCAAAAAGAAAGAGGAACGCAGGCCTCATCATTTTGATGATGATGATAATGGAGATGATCAAATGGATGAAAACAATGAAAAGTAGAAGATTGGTTTGTTTCAAGTAACCAGTCATCATTATTTAACTTGCCTGTTTTTATGTGTATAAACTTGTTACTATTAAGTTTTACAAACAACTCCAGTTATGCAACACCAGCATTAGCACCCACAACAAAAAACTATTGAAGAAAGGAGTTTTTATGATAACGCAGGAGCAGGGGTAGTAGTACAAGATTTCATACTCTCGCTCTATCCCACTTTTAGAAATGTAATCCACTTTATGCTACTAATGATTGTGTTGATTTTTTTGGTGTAAATGATTTTTGAATTGTGACGTTCTCAGAAGAATAATCTACATGAATCTAAAATCACCTCTTGGAAAGCAAAAGTTGGGAAAAAATGTCAATTATAGCGGAGGAAATATGAGAGACACGACCAGAAAAGTTGACGTGGACGAACATTTCAAAGAAAAAATTATATTTATTTCATAGAGTATTTGTAGAAGAAAATAGATTGACTTTTGTTTTTACAGATGGGAAATGAATGGGGTTTTTGTGCGTGTGCTAGCAAACGTTAACTTTATTAAAATTGCTCATATTTTAAGGAATATATATTATAGAACATATAATGAATATACAAAATTAGATGAGAATTTTTTTTGGAAAGTGGGAGTAGTAAATGAAGTAGAGCATGTTGGAAAATAAACTGGATGAAAGAACATATGGACACAAGGCGCACAAATGTGCGTAAAAGTGTAGGAACTAATGGAAAGCGTGTGTCCTTTCCATTCATGAGTTTATGCCTGGAGGAAAGAGGTGAACAGCACCAGTGGCAGAATAACAACGGTTCCTTTCTCAAAAGTGTGTCCGTGTCCATCCGGATTACATAAAAGTAGGGAAGAGCATGAAAGGGAGAGTGAAAGAAGGGAATCAGAGCATGCAAATGGAAAGTCTCTGTTAGAAATGCCTTTTTCATTGCTTGTCCCTGGAGTGAAAAAGAGGAAACACGGCTGAGTGGAATCTCGTTTAAGTGTCACGTCAAAAAGCCGGGACTTTCCCTGTTGATGATGTCTAAGTCTCAGTTATCGGAAATTACTTGCCAGTCTTTGCTTCTTCCCACTTTTCATCATTATAATATGTGCGCAGTTTTCGAAAAAAAGTTTTTTTTTGACTAGGTTGGTCGTCATAAGGGAAAAATGAAAATCTGACAGAGCTTTAAAAGCTATTTTAACTAAAGAGACTGCATTGTAAGAAATATTATTGCATAATAATAAATGAAATTCTGTCGTTAGGGTAAAGAGACTACAAGGAGGAAGAAAAAAAACTCTGAAAAAAATACGGCGCATATTTATTGACAAGATTTTAATGCTCAATTCTCTAGAAACTATGCCTAGAGCTGTATTGAAAGCGGAAATAAGTATGCAAGCCTTTTTATCACACACTCATGTCATTTTCTTATCCTTGTGCTACCTAACAACTACTCAAATGCATGTTCAGGGTTTCTTTGAAAATGACAATTACTCAAGAAACATGATCGCATTATGCTTAAAAATAACTTTATTACTCTCATATATTACAAGTGAGAATCCTCCCACAAAAACCTACCCACCCGAATTGATTTATTTTTCAATTTCAAATTAATTACTTAAGTGTTTGTCTTTGTTTTCTTGACTGATAATGAATGCTATAATCGGTAATTAAATAAATCATTAAAGTTTCATACTATTCTTGCAATTTCATCAAGTAATCAGACTATATTCGCTGGTTAATCAACACATTATTAATTATTAAAGTGAGAACATTATTTTATCAACCTACCTGATCACTTTCATTTTAAACTAAAAGCAAAATATGAGAAGGGGTCGTTAAATGACCTGACTAATTTATTATTAAAAAGTTATTCATAATGATAGAAAATAGATTGAAATGAGATTCACAAGAGTAAAGATTCAATCAGCTTTACATTAGTTTCAAAACAAAGAAAGGAGAAAATTGCTTCCCCTTGTATAAGAATGCTATTCTTGAAAAGAGACTTGATTAAATCATTTTAATAATTTGCTTAAGGACTTATGAAAACAGAATCCTTCAAAAATAAAACTGAATTGATGACGAAGGTCATCATCATTATTGAAAGTGGCACGCCACCACCGGCAACCTCTCCTCAACAAAGGATTTCATAATGCTTTTAAACTCTCAATCATTTGCAATTGGCTTTTATAGTGATTCAACTTGTGCAATAAACATTTTACAAGATGCAAAGGAATGTCAATGGAAAAAAAGATAGTGAAACGTTGCTCATCCCACTACCTTAACCTTCCACTGATGCTGTTGGTGATTTCTTTACTTGACAATCATAATTGCATCATCAACAAAAGTATTTTAGTACAACGCATAGTTTTAAATTGTTTGAGCCTTTCTGATTACATCTATTGAATTCTTTTTGATATTTTATTAGATTGTGTAATTGCTCATGTCTCTGTGACCATCAACTACGCCGATTGTTTCAATTCCCTTGCTACTGGTTTAGAGATAGGATGTAAACAGTAAAAAACGCTCTACTCTAGCTAAATACGAATTGCTTAGAAGCCACGTAAAATGAAGCGGTGTTGACAAAAATCAGCAAACTTATCGATTGAATTCTAGAAAGTATGTCGAAGTAGAAGAAAAAATTGCTTTAATTACCCTTTTGGTATTCCACGTCTTTTTCTAGACTTGCCATAGCAAATCATTACAAATGCTCAAATCCTTTCATGGAAGAAAAACGTGAGGAAATTTTATTTGAGGGAGGACAAACTAATTCGTAATTTATGAGCTAATTTACAAAAAATGGAATACCCCCTCCCATTATTTCACTCCAATCTATTTATATTGCGTATACCCTACTTTATTTTTAAGAGTATGTCAAGATAGATTCCATTTTTTTCAGCAATCCCTCACACAACTGCACAACACGATAGCAGTTGCAATTTTATTTGCTTGCTACAAATCACAAAATTGACTTTATTTCATTTGTAATTGTAAGTCTATTTAAAAATCAGAGTAAACTGCTTTTAAATAATTTATATAACGGACCTGCTGCTGATACTCTAAATGGAAAACTCTGTTTATAATCCCAACAAGCCTTCCACTTTACGTAAAATTTTAGGAAAAGAAACGTGGTAATTTAACAATAAAATATCCAAAGATATCGATCTTAGCGACCAATTCTGCCGCAGTCTACTTAAACAGCCTTCAAAGTTACACGTAAGCATTAATCAAGATTTAAAGGAAAAATATTTTATGACATGATGCCAATTTGGAAAAAAACTATTGATCATAAACCACAAAAATCCATTGATTTATGTCAAGATCATCAAATCGCCATCAATAAAGGAGTCAAGTCATTGATCGAAACTGTTAAATAGCCATTTTAATATATAACATTACAGTGGTCATAAATGACTTTAAAATGGCAATAAACACATTTTTTCAATAATAATAACAATCGACGAAGACAAAAAACTCAAAAGTCAATTATTGACTGTATGGAGGGATATTTGATACATACTTCATCATCGTCGTCGACTTGTTTTTATCAATTACAACAGCAAATCAAGAAGCACCAAAAAGACTTTTGTGACAACAATAAAACTACAAAACTAAAAATATATAGAGCAACGGGATATAGTAGCAACAGCCTTCAGTAAGATCGACAATATATCAGCAAGGCGTTTGTCGCAACAATTGGGACACTTAAAATATTTCCCCATTTTATTGATAAGACCAGCTGCACACTTTGTACTCAAAATGCAGGTAATCTTACTAAGTTTCATTCTGCGGTTACGTAAGGGTAGTGCAAAGCCTTCATCTAACAAACCGCACATAACATCAATCACCAACAATGAAAATATGCAAAATCTAGTTATAGAAATGAAGTTGTATAAGATTTTAATAGAATTTTTGCACAGAGGGAATTCTATTACTCCCTTTCATTTGCTGTATCTCTTCATGAGTTCTTACTAAACAGTATAGTGTTGCACAGGAAAAGAAGAATTACATAAACAATAAAATAGATAAGGTGAGGTTAATCTTGAAATTGAATCTTGTCGTCGTGTCATTATGAAAAAAAAGTCTGCGACAAGAGGTAATAGTAGAAATGTTTCAGCTTTTGAACAAGAAAAATAATTGCAATATAGGCATAATATTACCTCCAAGTGCGTGTAAGAAATCAGATTTTTTGCTTCCTTTAATTTGAGCACTTGGTTGCACTTTTAGCGAAATAAATGATGGGAGACGGCTGCAGAAGGAGCGCAGGTAACAAAGCCGTGCGCTGTTGTAAACCGGTATGTAATATCTTTGGCTATTGCTTGACTACTGCTTATTAGCACTTTTGACAGTTGTTCTGAAGTACGACAAGTAGAGGGAGAAGACTTGAGCTGGCGCTATGGTTATTGCTAACTAGATAACGCTTTTAACATGCAACCTACCAGCAACAATAACAACCTGCTTAGTTCATTGTTATGATTTCGGTAATAATAGCAGTCTCATATCATCATTTCAAATGTGCAATATTAAATTGTTCATTGCACAATGAAAGTGTGCTCACTATCAACAACAATGGAGCTACTGGTGATGATGACGGTTTTACTCACTCCCTTCTTATTGATATGTAGCGCCAGGAAGAGTGACAAGAAAATACGTGCAGTCACTTTACTTGATATGTAGGAATACGAAAATTTTTATTTGGCAATGCGATCTCCCTTTCCAATTATTTTGCTAAAATTTAACATTAAATACCTAAAAAAACTATTTTGTTAAAACCATTCCGATAACACTCTGTCCATTTTCATTTCCTTACAATTATTGAATATTTAATTCTGTGCGCATTTTGTCTGAACCGTTCCCTAACAGCAATCAAAATTGATTTTCTTTCAGCCAACCTCCAATTTAAAGAAAAATCAACAAGTAGAATTATTACTGTAATGATAATGATAAGTGTCAGTCTCCAACATGATGATAGTCAAGAGCGGACGTGCGTAGACTCTTTATCTCCCGAAACAGAATAAACGGGATGCAGCTTAGCTTCAGTGGGTAATAAAAAGCTTTAATCACAAATGTACTATTTAAACAAAACGGTTTCAAGGATGCATGTATTAACTTCATGTGTGGATTCGTTTTTCATGGCTTTTTATTTTCTATTGTTTTAATAAGAAATAGACTGCATACTTTAATTTCCAGGTTATCATAAACGAAGAACTTCACTGCTGACGTGTCTTTTATTTGAATGCATTTGTTGGTGCCAGCAAACGAAATAGGTCGAATATGTTTCCATTCATTTTAGACGCTTTACTGGTAGATTTTAATTGTAATAATCATCATTTTCAAAGTCTCATCCTTATCATAATCAATTCAAGTTATGCGCCATCATCAAGTTCATCATGGTTATCAACAGTTTGGTTATATAGTCAGCACGATAATCACACAAAAATCATTTGAAATGATTGTGTTCACAACTACATCGTTATAACTCTGCAGTATTTGTACAGAATTTTGTTTTCATCAACCTTTTACGTAATGATTATTATCTTTCTTTGCATAATTAAAGTTTCTTTTAGTACAAATTCCTTTTACTGTTGACTTAATAGGTACTCTTTGAATGATTTTCGATGAAAGGGCTGACTCATTTAAAAATTGAATAGAGGGCAAACACAACTTTACTATTTTCATATTTTACAAAAAAGAAAATGACAACGCCATAGAAACAGCAGGGCCAGTACTTTTTAATAACTTAATCAACAGATGATCCCACTCTCTAATTATGAATATGATGCAATAATATAATCACAATTCTAACTTTAAAGTAAATGGGGAAAGATTGGAAACTACAAACCTAGGAAAAGGGACATGAGCCCTTTGAAAGGAGGTCGAATGCTGTAAGGCTGTTGCTGACTCACGACCAACATTAAATACTCAGTCTCTATGCATTAATCAAAATTAGAAACAAACAAAACCTCGACTTTTTTAGATTAGAATCGACAGATGAGAAATAAAAGGTTAGCCTTGGAGTTCATTACTAAAAAGAGTTGATTTCTTTACAAAAGATTTTTATTACTTTAGTACACTAATGTGCAGGATGCTATTAGATAATAATTTATTTAACGGAAAGTTATGCAAGATTAGTGTATAGCAGATGCTACTTTCATTTTGGGCAACATTTTATGTAAAATCTTACAAATTGTCTTAAAACATCTTATTCAATAATATCTTAAGTAATTCACAATCATCTTGATAAAGTAATGTCGACAAATGACTCATTTGCTATTTCAAGTTCAGCCTAAGCCTATCTTACTAAAAGGCTTAAATCAAAAGACAAAGAAGATTTAAAGATAGTACATTTGAATAATCAAAATGGTTGTCCCTGACATTATCACTTCGTGCATTCCAACTTATCCAATGTTGAATTGTATGTTTTTTAATTCTCCGTGTCCATCTACATCTTCACAATTATTTCGTTGCTGATTGTGGTTCTCTTATAGTTTTAGGTATGACTTAATGAAACAAAAGAAGGATATTGTTCAGCAAACATTGAGGAGCAAGACGAGAGGATAAGAAAATGCAAGGTAACGTTCAAAACTTTTAGCTTTTTGGGTTTCATCAAGATAGCGAGTTTCTTTTCTGCTGCCAAACTAAAAGTTTTATAAAATCAAATCAAAAGCTATAAAAAGGACTTCACAAAACATTTAAATCTATTATGTTGGGCATGTCAAATTTCAAGCATTTCGTTATTTCTTTATTTTTCTATTCAAATAAAAGCTTATTGATGAAAAATAACGAATAAGATTTTATAGTGTTGCCAGTAGCATCTTTCAAAGAAACAAGTAACGTTGTTGTTAGGTAGATTAATTGCGATTGTTTCATCCTTTTATTAACGACACTGTGGAATGCGTAGAATTGAAAAGGGTAAAAATTTATTCCTTTTAAAGTGAAAACTGGAAGGAGGAGGAGATGAGAACATGCGATAGTGTCTTTTAATCATCAAACAAAAAAACTTTAAAATTGTACCTTGTAAATAATAATATTTTCATTCAATGTCAATAAACATTTGCGTAACCAAAAATTAGATTGGAAGATATTTTTCTCCAGTCTATTCGAAGAAATTTCCTCTTCCCCTTTTTCTACCTTTTCCTAAATGGAAGTACAAGACAAAAGATGTAATTGTACATCTTCAGGATTATTAAAATAAAAAGAAGAATTGACGCTGATCATCATAATGACGATTAGAGTAGCGAGCGTGCAACCTGTTTTGCTTTATTGTAATGTGTTCTTTCAAATATTTTCTTAAAAGTTGAATCACATAGTAATTAAAAAGGACAGGTATTCATCAATTATTCATGTTTTTCTTTATTGAATGATTCTCGTCTTCAATTTCTTCCCACAAACACCCTTGCCTTATTTTGTAGTGTTCTATATCATACACATCTCTATAAAATATAACATCAATAATATCTTTGCATCGGGGTCTTACTGAGAAGAAGAGAAGCCAGCAACAAGTATGGTCATGTTTGAGTGATGATCTTGTTCTTATGGAAGCGGCTCATCATCAACATCATCATTTTTATCATTATCACCATCATCACACAAGCTAACACGCACATTTGTTAATGTACATTAAAAATTAGTTACGAGATGGGTGCTTCATAACAAATCATCATGACCGTGAATATGATATCTACCAAATGCTCAACCAATAATTATTTATTACTGGTAATAATTCCAATGACTCATCTTTCCTTTCAGTCTTCATTAACACATTTGTGTTAAAAAGAAGAGCAACTGATGACGATATTTTGTCAGTCCCCCACGGTACATAATTTTATTTTTTCTTTAATTGTTGCCGATGTGTACACAATATTCAAATGAGTTTTTATAGGCAATCCATGCAAAAGTTATTAATTGCACAGGTGTGCAAAAAGGTTACAGGTCAAAATTTGTTTCTCACATTGTACAGCAGATAATGCAGACCATTTTGTTATTTTATCCTGGAATTTTGCTTACAAAAATCCTACTAACTAACGTTTATAGGGTTTTTCTCACACCTTTTGTAACCGTGAAATTGAGAGGGTACGGCAACTAATTCAGAAACAGATTTTTTCAAAATGAGCTGGTGTTAGAGAGCTTGTCATGCCTCTTCTTAAGCCAGCTTTAAAAAGAGAGAAGTGGAACCATTATTGGATAATTCTCGAGTACGTAGGTATACGTAGTTTTATAGCCTCTGGGCATAATAATGATAATAATATTCCTTTTCGTTAAAGCTGAAAGGAAAAAAGAGGCCCTTGACGAGAAGAATAGAAGGGAAGAGTGCAGAGAGTTTTAGAAATAAGCCCATATCGTATTCTCACTTAAGTTTGAAGAGTGAAACCTAAAAATATTTCCCATTGTTAAAAAAAATTCTATAGCGGACTAGTGAGAATTGCCCTGGAGCGAGTAACAAGAGCGAAGAACACTAATTGTCGGTGTTGTTGTTCATTGCTTGTGGTGCATCATTCCATTATTTCTCACTGACTATAAAATACGGACTTTTCACTAGTAGAAAGGTCCCCTTAATCCTTATCATCTTCATAAGAAACAATAATTTTTTAATTTTTGGCTAAGCATATACTACACGTTTTTTTAGCAAGTCGTCTAAAAGTGCATACGGTTAGTTTACAGATCAAATCGTATTGAAACCAATGGAACGATTTTGCAGCCATTTCGATTAATAATCGTAATAGTTTACATTTCTAGATTTTAGCTGTATTCCTTTACGATTTAACAATACAAAAGGGACAAAGCTTCTGTAAAGAAGCAAATCTGATAATTGTCCTCTATTGTAAAATTATATGAAGAGAGGAAAATTTGCTGGTTTTAATACTGGGACCCGTCTGTCCTTCATATTGTTCTGCTACTGGTAGTAGTAGTAGCCGTGTCGCTCTTTGCAGTAATGCGGTAGTATATAAATTGTAAGTACGGATATAATGATCATAAGGGTAAACCAGGTAGGTTTAAGGTACCTAACTGACAATATTAATATACAAAATAGAATCTAGAGAAAATTGTTCATTTCTTTGACATTTTTCTCCTTCGTTAGAGTAGGTCCATAAAAAATTACGGCCTCCGAGCTGAGACACTTGTGACAATCACAAAGACATGAAGAAGCTGAACGAAAACCCTCAAAGATATCGTATAAATAATCACAAAGACTACCTTTTTGTACCTTTTTCTGTTATAGATTTTAGGATTGAATTTGTTACGGATGCAACTAAAGCGGATAGCCAGCTTGTGTGAAGAGGTTTGCTGGAGCTTGCAGCTTACAAGGAGAAGGTCATGCCACATTTTAAACACATTTCATATAAAAGATTTTTCTTGTACAGAAAGGAGAAATGTAGCCACTTGAGGAACGGTTGTAAATAGGAACAAAAATATTACTCAACCGAAAGATGGTGAATGCTATTTAACCTACAATAGCCACTTCACACAATAATACAAGAGTATTTGAGAAATATATTTTCTTTTTTTACCCTATTCAATTTTCTTCCTTACCTTTTTCATTCCCACTTAACTTTTAAGACGTTCAACGTAGAATATCATCCTCATTATAAAAGAAGGGGCCGTCCCTTTCGTCATCATCTCTCTCAAGAAGAAGAAAAGATGAGAAGCAATTTGAGAGGAAGCTGGGACCCTTTTTTCAATTCCCAAATCATCATATGCATACAAGTTGGCTCAACTAGCTAAAAGTGAGAGATGGCCTGTTATACTAAACATATAAAATAAAAAGTTCAAAAAATATTTTAAGCTTGAAAACCTTTTCTATTTCTCTATATTCAAAATAATTCTGTTTTGGATGGATGGAAAAATCTTTCAACAGGACATACTGAAATATTCATGCCATTTGGAAAACTATAATCTGTATCTGTACAGTACGAAATTGCATCTCCATTTTTTGTAACAAAACACTAGTAATTTAGGAAGTGAAAAAATAAAATAATACTTTTATTTCTTGATGCATGAATGGGTCACTGGATGTGATTTCTTTGAAAAAGTGAGTAATATGAGGAATTTGTACTTATTTTACGCTTGTAAAAACTATTCGTCCGCCCTTTTTCTACAAAACACTTTTAAAATCTGTTTCACTCCATTCATCTAGGCAGTCCAATCTGTTTCTGTTGGTAGTGTAGGCAATTGGAGTGAAGCGGGACGGGAGAAAGAAACTAACGCGGGTAAAAAGTCAAGTAGGAAAAAAAGTTGCGAGGAAGAAAAGGCTAAAATATTCTTCTTATTTTTCTTCTCTAATTTGTACAAATCTATCTTCCTGTCGTATTCCTGGTAAGAAATGTAAAAAAGAAAAAATAACTTCTTTTTCTCCACAACACCATCACGTCTAAACAGAGGAACGTTGTAAAAGAAAACCGACAAGGATTTCAAACTTTGCTTCACTTCTCCTCTTGCTCATCTACCGTTCTTGAATTTATTAAAGAAGAGAGGGTAAAGCGTAAAGTTTGCAGAACTGCGGATGGAGATTGATGAGTTCAAGAATGGGCGACCACACCCATGTCAATGTATTATTATTAGGATTACCATTGTTTCCATTCATTTCACTTCTTCCGTCACTCACTCATTCATTTATCTTTTCTGCTAACAACAACCAAAAACGTTGAATCAATCCATCTCCCCTGTTCTTTGCCATGAATAATATTGCCACGCAAAAATCAAGGTGGACTGCTTACAGAAACAAAGTTAATCCCAGAGTTTTATTCTTTTCTTACGCTCTTCTTACTGGTGACCGCATCGTGAGCTTACATCTACCATCATCATCGTCAATTCAGTCTAATCGTGACTGTGGCCAAAACAAAGAGCTTCTTCCTTCTTATAAAAATCCATTTTCACAATTGTCCCAGACATTGTAAAAGAAAATTCTCTTCCACAAATACTCGAGGATGACAATACCCAATTTTTCTTTGCAGAGGAGACTATGTGATACGAAATGATATTCTTACAGGTAAATGAATGGGAAGAAGTAGAACAAGAGAGGACTTAATAACTTGCGATAACAACAATGGTCAGCTCACTATAGCACCTAATAACAACAATAAAACTAGTAACAATGTGCATATTAAAAAGTGATAATGATTAGTTCTTCCTATCCCTCTTTCCATTTATGCTCTCTCCTGTTCAATTTTTCAAATGATGATGACGCTGATAGGACAACAACATTAGAATAACAATACAGAAGTAAAATCATGCAAAGTTGCAATAAAAAAGCAAAAATGCCATTGTCAATGTCATCGTCATTATGATTATCATCAACATTACAGTCATCCTTTTCAATCTTATCTCATTACCTGAAAAACAAAAAGCGTCACCCTTGCCTCTTCTAAAATCCTCATTGTACTCCTTTTTACCACTTTGCTCTCGTTATTATCACGTTTTTGACAATTACTTATTGCTTATGTTATGCCTACATTACGTAATGGATAGCTTCCTCGCAAGTTGCAATTTTTTTCGATTGTTTTGGCATCAACTTGAAGCCACCTCCTAATTCACTCAAGAAGTTTTCTACAGAATAAAAAACGTTGATGATGTTGCTGCCTTCACTCGCTTCTTTTACCATCCATTACGTTTATTTTTTGTTGTAAACTCCTGTTTTGTTTCTTTTCCGAAGACAAAAAAGCAATAATGGTCGTCAATCCTTGTCAATCTAAAGTTAATTACTTTGCATACCTAAATCAGTTTTGTAGAATAACAAAACCTTATCATAAAAACGTATATAACTGCAACTCATTTGCAGTTTGACAAGCACCTTCGTTGCTGACGACAAATAATATAAAATGTTGGCAACCCCTACACTCATTACTTTTTGTAGTACTTATTGGCTCATTATTAATCAGAAATTCCTTTTTTTAACCTTAACTCATCGCTTCATCCGCCTCTTCTATAGCAAATATTGTTTATAAATATACATTTGCATTTAAAGGGGTTGAGACGTGAGCTCTAGAACTCATCCATTAACTCGTGTCACTTCATTAAAAATAAATTTTGTTTGGCCCTGCCTTGTATCTTTAGAGACAAGAAAGATCTACATTCCAATACACTGCGTATAATTATTTGACGAATTTATAACAAAGTGTTTATTAAAAATGTCGTCTAATGGAAGTCTCCATAACCGGATGTGCTAAAAGAACGTAAAATAAAATGACAAGGAGAGGAACAAATATTTTAATGATTCTACAAAAAGGCTAAATCCTGCCGCCCACACGCATCGTTCAAATAAAAAAGCAGAAGGTATACTTTATAGCGTTTGTAACTCGATACAGAATACATACTTTACCTACATCACCACACCGGAAAACTATTGCCAACAACGACATTAAGACGAAAGTAAAATGATATATTTTAAAATTAAGCGTTTGTGGTTTTCCCCAAGCTTGGTACTTTCAATGCATAATTACGGCTGTTTTATATGTAAAAAGAAGTAAAAAGAGGAAGAGGTGAAAGGGCTGACTTGATGGTGTCTATGCCATTGTCATGGAAGTGTGATAATTGAGCTTCATCACAGTCATCTTTTCATATTTTTCTCTATAACAAAACCGTGGTAGTTATGATGACTCCATCATCTTCCAGAAAAAGGCGAGGCTTTTTGACTTTTTAAAGAATACATTGAAGAAACAATTCCGGTATTCACATCATGTTGGTATGCAGTGATAATAATGCTTATTTATACATTTTTATAACATTTTCATTCATGAATTTTCTTTAAGAGGATCTTAGAAGGATGAGAAAGGAAGAGAAAAGAAGAAAGATAGGTGTTGGAGGTGACTCGTCGTCCTATGAAATGAATATAAGCACATAAGTATTAAGGACACCTGCTGATGCTGCTGTGCAGGTTATGATATGAAGATGCGGAAGATGAGGATCCTTAGTTCGTTATGTGAAATAATATTACAGGTTTCCCTTACATTTTTCTTTGATAATTTTCATCTTAATAAGAAGATAATATATTTTGTCAGCATGAAATACATCATCCTCTTCCTTTCCCTAATCAACATATTATTTGATGATGTTGAGACCAAGAGCATGATCGTCTCGTCATCCTATAAGAATATCTCTGGCTAAATTATGATCACTTAATAGAAAGAGGTGAAGTTCAGGCGTAAATGTCCAAGTGACGAAGAAAAAGAGGACGATCATATTAAAGGCTTGGCTCATTTTACAAAGAAGAGAATAAGAAATAGAAGAAGGTGGTGTTTGGATTTGAGTAGCAGTCACTTTACGGAATCCCTTCGTTTGCTTTAAGTTATTAGTATTTTCTTGAGAGCTTATGATGCAGTGACAGAAAACTAGGAAGAAGGCTAATAAACTTGATGATGATGTTCATGAAATGATGAAACTGCATTGGTATTTGTATAAGAAACGGATACAACAACAGAATATTTAGTTTCACTTGTTTGTTAGATAATTTCAAAGAAAGGTGGACTCCACTTTAATCCTCGCCATCCTCAGAAAACATACCTTGAAAATTAAAATCAGAAATGGATACTACAACTTGCAGACCTACAGCAAAGCAAGAAACTGTCACAGGACAAGAGGAAAAAGAAATAAAGTAGTCAACTCGTTTCAGGATAATGTTCATGACAACTCCCTGGCATTATGAAGCATTTTTCTCAACTGGCTTTTCTTGCACAACCACCACCACCATCACAGTCACAAAAGTACAACAAAAAACAAATAAAATGCACCATTTCATAATTCGTGATTTCATTGGGCTAACTACAGTAGCTGTAAGGGTCGACACCACAACAATCCCATCGTTTTTACTTTGAGGAATAATAACTTTATGACTTTATAACAATATCCTAATAAAAACTTGAAAGATGAGGTGGAGGTGATGCAGGTTCCTTTGCACGACTTTTCTTTTAAATTCTTTCAGTCAAGAATTTGAAAATAGGCGTGCCATTCTCCAACACCAGCATTAGCCTTTTCAAAAATTAACTACTCCAAATGTTTTAAAGTTCAAATTAAAACTAATATAAAATGTGCAAAGTATAAAGGATATACTTCTCAATTGAAAATTCTTCGAATTGACTGATTATATAAATAGTGCCCATGTCAGTTAGAGCCAGATGCATGATTTTGATTGATTTTTATATTTGAGCTATTAGATTTGATTTATTAGAATTGTTTTTATTCAAGCCGTAATCACTTTCATGATCACCTGCAATATATATTCCTTTTTTACCGTGGGATACTTTTTAAATCTGCATTTTATGCAATTTTTTTCTTCATCGCAATCCAACCACTGTGTTCCATGCGCAAAATAAATGATACAAAGTAATTTTAAAGGATAATGACATGCATGCGTTTTATAGTTGCCATGAAGGGAGAAGAGGTGAGTGGTTGGTGGAATTCAAACTAAAGCTTTTGTGAGTACTTATAAGTTTTAAGAAGAAGAAAAGACGGTGAAGGAACACGGGATTTTCATGTTGTATGCATACATACGTGACAAATAGCTTATGAGAGCAGTGGGCAATATATTACAAGGGGAAACCCGTCAAAAGCAGACAGATGAAGGAAGAGAGGAATCAGAGAAGAAATATTTGGTATTATCCTTCTTCTGCTTCACTGCTGCTGCAAAAATATACGCGTATCATAGATAAGTGCATTTTTTGATATAATATGCTCCTGTCTTTACGTCTTCTGCTTTGTCTTGAATGGCAAAAGGATAAAAAACCGGTATAATATGCAAAAATCAGATGAAAAGGATGGATGGCTGTACATATTCTTGACTGAAACATTAGTAATGCGTATATTTATTGCTTCCATCATGATCCTCGTCATCGTCAGAAAAATTTTCACCATCCCTTGTTCTTATTTGCTCAGAGAGACAGCTCAAGCAAATAATACGCGACTCCACTATCAACTGTAAACTTGTGGGGTGGTGGCGAGGATAATAACGCAAAGCTTTTCTTCTCATTATTATCATTATTGTTATTATAAAAAATTGTAATTATACAAAATAAACTTGATATAATATACTTGAACATATTTGCATTCATTTGTATTTCTACACATTCTTTGTCCATAATCGTCATCAGAAGCAGCAACCCTGTCATGACGGCATAGCAATATATTTTGGCAAGAGAGAATTAATAAGTAGAATAAAGTGACAAATGGGAAAGATCTGTCGTTTTTTCAACTCCTTCTCTCTTTGCTGATAATGATGATGATGAGGATGTTGCTGACATGACATCATCAAGAAAATACAAAATTTTTGCATACGTAATAACCAACTGTAGCGATTGCCGAAAAGTTGGAATAAATCTAAACCAGACTGGATGCGCTGATGAGGGTTGAACTCAAAAACATAACTTTAATTACCAGGCTAAGTTGAAGGGGAAGAGTCTGGTGTCTACAACAGAAACATATTTATAACAGGGTGGTTTTTTCTCCATTTTCTACCTGTACACGCGTCTCGGTTTTACGGTTTGTTTAGCCTTTTCACATAAAGTTAATGTCATTATCCATTTATCATATTAGACTTAAAATGTTGAGTGTTTTCATGGAAGCAGAAAACTACTTTTTTCGCCAGCTAAAACTCTACTGAAGAAAGCTAAGAAAGAGATTATCATTACTCTTTTACTATATTATTTTTTTGCCTTTTTCATATAATTTTTCTTCGCCAAACAAACCCCCTCTCCATCATCATCTTGAAGAAGTTGCACGGTTGTGCAGTAGCAGTAGCATACAAGCATCAGCAGCCACCAACAAGAAAAGCGAAAATGGGAGAAAATGTCATTTATCATTGGGATTAATGATGGAGGAAAAGACACGATAAAGAAGAAGCTAAGAAGACCCAGCAGCCACCCCAGTGTGGTCATGTCATGCAATGATTTTTTGATTATATATGAAATATGTATTTTAGAGCAAAGGAGCGAGCATCATCAAGAGAACTTGCACCAGCAAAATGTTACCACGACGGGAAACATGTAATGGTTAATAATATTAATAATGAGAGGTCTTGGCATATGTGATATTAGTGCAGCAGGAGTAGATTAAAAGTACTCATCATTATTATCGTCATCATCTATCGTCATTATTATCATCAACTTCATCATCATCCGCAATATGGGGAAAGTCCATGGTTCTTTTCATGCTATTCTCTTCATCTTTAAGGCGGATAATTACCATTTTTGCTACAAATATTATCTAGCATATACCAAACTGAAGTAAATTAAATGTAATATCTGTATGCAAAGTTGTTCGGTAGCTAAAATCGAATTCATTGTCAATATTTATTCTTGGATTTCAAGTTAATGCTACGGGACTGTGTGAACTCATCTGATAGAATTCCTGGTGGAAAAGCTTCATTAATGAGCAGATCCATTGTTAGTTAATTAGAAGTACTGTTTTAATTGCCTTAATCTGTATCGATCCATTTATCGATCTAAAAGAGATGAAAAGGTTTCTCGTACAATTCCGAAAAGATTTGATCCTTCTTCTTTCCCCTCCTTTGTAAGATTCCTATTCCTTTTCGACTTTGGAGAATAAGAAATGGAAATATGTTGGAAGTTGATACATTAGAATGCATACGCTTAAAGAAAGACCATATTGATTTCGAGATGATGTGAGAAAAAAACGTTCTGTGGGATCGGAACTATACTGCCGGTTTACTAGATTCCAAAGTCTAATTTATTTACGAGTTTTCTATATTTTCACACAAACATTAGAAAAGCGGCTAGCTGTGTCGGTCTGGCTAAGATATTTTTTAAACTCTCCCCTCGCCCTTTGCAATATCAAAGTAACAGATAATATGCAAGATTTAGAAGCTCTATTTCAAAAGAAACGATGATTGGTTCCAAAGGTTCAAATTAAAAGGAAACCCAAAATGTTTCTAAATAAAAAGTCAAGATCGGTTTAACAAAACAGGGAACCCATTTTCAAAAGCTTTGTGAGCGTGCTAATTATTTTTAAGAAAACGGCTGAAATCAAATTGCTACAGAATTTGTATTACCTTCCTTCTAATACTTAAAATAAACAACATTGAAAAACCAAAAAGCCGAGCACTTTATTTTTATTTTTCCTTCTGCATAATATATTTTCTGTGTACTTTTCCCACCACAGAAAATGTAATTGATTAATCGTCTGATAAATAGTAAAAGATTTTAGTGGACAGGATTAATGTCTAAAAAACGTTTGCTGGCTATAATGGCTCCTGATTTAAAAGTAATCTGAAACTACAAAAAAGTACAATAAAACTTGGAATGAACAAATTGAAATTTTACACATACACATTAAAGTTTTATGAATTCTTTGACGTGTAACCAATAAAAACCATCCATATAATGTTGAAATGAGAGGTTCCGGTAAACACGATTTTCCATTCAATATAAAAATTATATTTTTTTACAAAAGTTAAGTATCCGATAAAACTGGGATAAAATCTTGGAATCCCTTGTCATAGCCCGTTTTCCCATTAGGGAAGTATAAATCAAATTAGAAAAAATAAACCTTTATTTTGAACAAGTCTAGGCTTTTCTGTACAACTCTAAATGAAAAAGTTTTAAATTTTCTCATTTTAATCCATTGTTGTGGTGTAAAACAAAATGACTCGGTTCATCAAAAAGCCCAACTAACCAGTCATAGATAGAATAAGTCTACTTGGCAAACACTGAAAATATTTAATAAAGTGCATTTATTGTTCTCTGAAGAAAGTACAAACCTCCGGGCACAGAGTAAACAAAAAGGAGCCAATATTAGAATTACTCTTCTCCTTGAAAATGCACTTTTCATTTTTTCATAATTTTTTGTTGCTCAATCTAAACCTATAAAGTGGAGTCCAGCAAAAAGGTACAAATCTCGCACTCTCCATCCTCTAACAATCATCATAGGTAACATCGTAACTACCATCAATACTTAAATTCGTGTACGATCATAATAATACGTGAGTCAAGTAAAAAACTCATATAAGCACGGAGAAAATTTCCTACTGAATAAAGTAAAAGAATGGACGCATGTTCTCCACTTGTACAATGAAATCCACACACTCTCTCAGTACTTATGTATTTTCTTTCTCTCAGTTCGCTCACTACACACAGCAGGTAACCTTTTTCAGAATTGGAAATAATTGTTCCTCCACCACCATTACTACAATCACCACAGCCACCAACAACGTGAATGCTGAATTCAAGAAATAAAATAACAGTAGCTCGATGGAAAATTTCTAAGATTTTTTAAAAAAAGAAGTATACATATACAATAGCATCACCATCATGATCAACAATAACAACATTATTCTGTAAACTTCATCCTTTTTGTATAATAATAGCTCACATTATTACATAAGGAGCAGCAGGAGTAGTAGTAAGCAGTAGCACTTCAAATCTCCTCCACTCCATTTCCATCCACTTCACTTACGCTTCACCTCATCATCGCGTCGTCTGTTTCTTCGCCTTCTTCATCATTTTCCCTTGTTCACATGTGTAATAGAAAAGTAGCCGTGTAAATACTTATAGGAAAAAAGTGCTATTTTGCGAACAAGAAATGATCCAATATTACGTATGTAAGCTCTCTTTCTTATTTCTGGATGGTTAGCTCGTTTCCTTGCTGGTGGCGGAGATGTTGGGGATGATGATGACGATGAGGATAATGGTACTTAACATATTATCCAGGAAATGTCCTGTGCAACTGGACAATTCATTCCATATCATTTCAGCAACAACCACATATTCTTCCCCTTCTCCATGAATCTTTCAATTTTTTTTTCAATTCACAAAAAAATAATTTCCATTCAGGAAAAACGCTGTAATGCTCTTGAATGATTGCTGCTGCTGGTTCTGGAGATTATCATATAGTCAGAGATAATGCTAAACTTTCATTGTAAATGCCAAATGGACATGCACCCTTCGTTCCCCTCTCCCTCTCTAAATCCTTGTCTGTGTTGAAGGGAACGTTTAGAAAACATTGGGCGAATGCAATGCACAACGCCAAGTCTAGAATATGTGTAATTGTCAATTAATCTTTACGCTGGATTGAATTATTTTTCTTGCAATTGAGAAAACAGAACTAATGGATATTTTTTATCGCTCACAGAAAAGAAGATATAAACCAGAGGAATACAACTTGGAACGACCTCCATGAAAAGGAAAAAGTACAAACTGCATACAATGTCCTACAAAAATAATGAATATTTTAAAATGAAAACAATAAAAATGGATGCATTGCAGTTTTCCCATTAAGGGTTTATGCATTTTTTTTAGATGAGATGCCTAAAATTCAGTCCTGTAAAACGCTGCAATCCATTATCCTCGTCAGAAAGTTCGTCATAATTCCATACAGTTTTTTAAGATGTGTGTGATATGAAAAAGTTAAAGGAAAAGACAGAGAGGAATGGGAAATGTCGGATTCCATTTTTTGACATGTTGTTTAGGATGATAAAAAATTGTGTTTTTCTTCCTCCTTTTTTCTGGAAAGGATGGAAAGAGCATTAGATAATGCAAAAGAAGTTTGAGTAACTGCATGTTATTATACACAGTACTTAGGAAACTTTTTAGTGTGTGTGTGAGCTACTTCTTATTCACACTTACGCGCATACAAACAAACAAAAAATGGTGACAGGCTATAATGCAACCGTTTTTTCTTCTTCATTCATCCAGCCATCGAATAAGAGTAGGAAGAGAAAACAGTGAAAATACAAAAATGTTTATCTGTTGGCTCAAGCAAGTAACCAAACGCTTGTTTGCAACTATAAAAAAAGAACTTTTAATGCAAAGTATGTAATGCATCATTTTGTAAAGTGTGCGTACGAGTGGCTGGTGGTGTAAACTCTACGCAGAAAAATACAGTGCCATTCATCTTCCATAAAAAAAATGATGTTATGCAATGTTCCAACCATTCACTCATCCATCTAACAATAACAAATATGAGCATGTTTGTGGAGACAGACGACGGGAAAATTATTCTTTAAAAAAGAGAATAATCCAGAGAAGAAAGGTTTTTATCTGCAAACAAACCGATTAGAGGTTTTGAAAAGAAAAAAAGTGTTTTAGTTTTACTTTTTCAATAGTAAAGTGGCATTACTAAAAGTTTCATAATAGAACGATGTTGCTTTCGAAGGCGGTGATGGTGCTGCGCAGGTTTAGAACGAAAATGGTTGGAGTGGATAATAATGTCTTGTTTTATTTAAAAAAAGATGAAGATGGTCTGGAAAGGTTTAAGGTAAGCGGAGACTTCTCAATTGTGGTTGATAATGTAAGCGCGAGTAAATATGAGTCGGCAACTGTTTCCAATAATAAACATTTTTAGATAATCTGAAAAGCAAAGCCACGAGTATTAATACACTTGGTCTTAATCCCTGTATTCATGTGGTCATGTACCAATAATGAAGGAATAAAGTACACTTTTGACCCTTTTTCTATAAAAAATTTCAAAAATTGCATAAAAATCGAGTATTTTGTCATTTACTGAATTTTATTTACAAGAGTGATTTATCTTTTTGAAAATGACTGGCAATTTGAGTGGCGTGAGTGGGTTGTCTCCCTGAAGAATATTTTGTGACATTCGTCATAAAAATATTGGTACATTTGCTCGGATTGTAACACAGAACGAGGGAAAATGGCTAGCTAACCATTTCAAACAAAACCTTCTTCTCAGGTACAAAAATCAATGCCTATTTTTTACCAATAATTCATTTCTGTCTTCTTTTTGAACCGACTGTCTATCTGAGAATGTCTTTAAAAAAAGAGGGAAAATGGAAGTATTTATTACCCTCCTTTCTCATCCAATTTTGTCTTTCCTTTTTCAATTCTTATAGAATATTTTTGACCCATTGCATAGTGCACGAAAAATACAAAACAATACATGAAGCCAGAAGTAAAAATCTGAACGAATAAACGTATGGCCTCTAAGCTCTCTCTTTCTCCCGTCCCCGTTTTTTCCCTGGCCATTTCTTCAATTTTTTTAGAGATGAAATAAGTAAGGATATCTCACAGCAAGTGGTCCAATAACAATGTAATACTTTTACATTTCGGAGCTGCATTGCACGAAAAATAAGACTGGATCCTATTAAGACCATGTCTTCTTCCTCTCTGTTCAAGATCAGGATGAAGATCAACAATAGCACATCATTTAGAAGAGAAACTCCTTTAAAAAACTGATCCTTCTGTCCTTTTCTTTTATTATGCCTTCTTCAAAAATACATATTTCCTTTCTATAAAAACCAACAAGGATGATGACGACAACGACAAAATTTTTTAGAATTGTACTGAAATAATCACAAAACCATCATTTTCATTATTATCATCTTCATAAAATCTAAAAATCCTCTTTCTCTTTGCATCATTATTATTGTTATTGTCAAGACGGGAAAGATGAGGAGGACAATGACAGTAATAATGTAATAATGAGCCATGATGTTATATGAATAACTGTCAAATTCTGAAGAATTCTCTCCTTTCACTACGCAGATGAGCCAATCAATTTAGACTCGGTGTTATATTGACCTGATGATGAACTCAAAGGAAAAAAACATACTGACCTGCATTTTTAAGCCTTTCTTTGCCTAAATAACTTCGATGATTATATATCGTGATAACATTAAAATATCCTAAAAATACCTTAATGAAATATTTCAAAGATAATAAGAGAAAAAATACCCTAAATTCTATTGCTATTCATTTCATAACAATAAATAGGAAACGGAATGTCCGGAATTTGTAGTAAAAAATAGCAATGAAACAAACTGAATTCCTTATTTCTGTGGGCAAGGAGGATTTGTAGTTGACCAGGACACACTCCTGATCTGATGACGGAAATCCTGAAAATTAACGTGGTTGACAAAGACAAGAATTTTTCAGAACCTGCTGATATTACTGTTGATGATGGTGAATCTCGTACAGTTAAATGATGATTGCGATGCCGAAATATTTCCTTATAAGAAAATAGAAAGACAAAGAATAATAGGACAAGGGCTAAACAACTGTGAGTCACATTGGTTAATTCTCTTTCTCTCAATAGAGTGTAATCAAAAAAGAGGATGACGACAAGAACGACGGGATTATTGAAGAATATGCCAGGCTTGGATGCGAGAAACACTCATATATAATCCTATAAGCTATTTTATCTCCGATTCTAATCTGGTTTTTCGGCTCCCCACAAGCAGAACAAGCGAGCAAAAAATCTCGTCAAAAGTCCTGAAAGAGTTCTCATTTTGTGTCGATTGCATCAAATCCCATGAATCACATCATCTCAACATCATCCTTCAGGTATGCAATGTTTTTTGCTTCTTCCGCCCGTCTCTCAGTTTTACACGAATGTAATATATAACCTTGCATAGAACAAAAAAATTCTGGTTTACTTCTACAATTCATAAACTGTTAGATTGTTATTGTTATTATTGACGAAGATATAGTTCCAAATATATTATTTTTTGGTTGGACAAAATGCAAAGATAAAACCACCCAAAAGATCTTCCCATTTGACTGATTCTTTATATCATCTTTAAAGCTCAATTTTATTTACCTCCTGCATGAGAGCCGCCACCCAGGTGCAAAAGAACCTTTTTATTTACAACAAATAAAGCTAAATTACAACAGGGTGAACTAAGGGAGAAAACAATTGTGAATCTTGATCTTGTGATTGTATTATTATTCCTCAATCCTTATAATTCCCATCTAGGCTCATTATCATTTGCTGTAATTTTTAAAAACTTCTTTGTACTTGCCATTGCCATATGCTATCATCATCAACTTGAGATAAATGATCCCTATTAACATTAACAAAGTAGGCAACTTTAGCCAGGACAGGGGTAAAATAAAAATTGTTACATTTCCCTTCCTGTATGCATTTTTCTCTCAGGACAGTTTGAATCTTCATTTGAATACATAAAACAAGCTAGAAGAGGAACATTTTGGTTAACATTTTATTAAACTGGATTTATTTCCTCACATTTTTTAATCATTGAAAAAATTCAAAGGCATGCTTGTTGATAGGTTTTGATGGACGTTCTGGCAAAAACAGATTCTATCGTCTTTCTCATCACTGCTCTTCCAAGCCACACGCAAACTGCTTTAGTTTCAAATATTGGAGAAAGGCAGAGAGAGAACAGGTAATTACAGTTGAGATGTCTCTTGAATAATGACGCAATCATTTAATAAAGGATGCTTCAGCTTAAAATCTCGTAAAATTAATATGAGTTTTGGGAGTTCTTTCTCGACATTGATTATGACGACTATTAATTTGTGGTTTAAAGTGCTCCTTTCAGTAGTAGCTTCTTGGTCAGTCAGAATGAGAAATGACAATATCATTAAAAAATCTTTATCATTAAAATCATTGTCGTTAAATAGTGAACAATTGTTCATGTCCTTGTTAATGTTCTCTGTCGCATTCCTCTCTTTTCTTTTAATAAATCGTTTAAAAATATTATTCCCTTTGCGTGTTTCTTCTCCTTTGGACAAAAACTGTCTCCAACCATTCGTCCGGTGGTATTGTATCACGATAGCTATTAACTGAACACCCTTAATAACTACGGGTCTAATCTCATAAGTAGACAATAATAATATGTGCAGTCTTTGAAGAAAAACAAACATTGCCTATTTTCCATTTCCCTTCCTTTAATAATAATGAATTCACTTTATCTCGTGTAAAACATAATAATAATAAATAAAACAAAAACGCAGCATGAGGGTATCTGATTTTTAAGGAAAAGGTATATTTTTTAAGCAATTCCAAATATTTTCTGGGAGACTTACTACTGCCTTTCAACAAGCAATTGCTCGAGAGTTAACTGATGATGAATGTGACAATGAGATAGCGGAGGGCTCATCTATTTTTTGTTTTTAAAAACGTCTTTTTGTTGATGCCGTCATCATCATTTTCGTGATCATTCCCAGTTCAAAAAGACTGCAGCTTCAACATCAGGCCGAGACGAAGTAGGAGGAAAAAAGACAAAAAACGCTCGTTTTTCTTGTCTCCACTTACAAACTTGCTACATATGTCAACCTTATGAATGCTTCATCAAACAAGCAAGTTATTTTTTTAAAGTTTCATCAACAAACAGCAACAACGTGCTCCCATCATCATACTCATCTCTGTTCATATTATGCAGAGGTTTTTTCTAATCTTAAGTTGTGATCAAAGAAATGGATCACCAGAACCGCTGCTGCATCAGCTCAACACGTCTGTGGGATAGCGAGAGATATTGTCCTCGTATTAAAGAGAGACGAAGAAGAAAAGACTTCAGCTATATCCTTCTAAAAGAAATTTAATAATAAGCAATATGCTTAATCTTTCCATCTTATGAAATATGATAGTGACCCAACTTTTTATAATTATAAAAATAACTTTTGAATAGTAATGACAAAATACTTGTCATTTCATTGCAATGGCGCTGGAATTGGGACAACTTTTTCAGGTGTAGCAGAAGCTTAAAAATGGAGGCTGTAAAAAAAGGAGCCGATAGAACGCCACAGCAAATGAAAGACGACTTTGAATAATAATGGCCCATCTCTTTATTTTAATAAACTTTATATGGATAACCAATTATCAGATACTCAGAAAGTGACGAAAATGTTGGGACGTTCATGGAATACTGAATTAAAAAGACTAAAGGGAGAAAATAAGATAGAATCAGACCAAGAGAGAGGAACTTGATTTTTTCTACTTCTCGCCATACATAGCTTTTAAATATGAAAGCATTGCAGTTGAACTATCTTTAAAAATTATCTAAATCACCTCACGAATTTTCCTTTGCTATATTCCTTCTTGAAAAAGCAAGATTGATAAAGTGTGTGCGTGCATTTTGTATAGCATTGTAAACTGATCAAAAGTTTTCAAATTATGAACTTATTGCCATGGTATAAGCCTTTTGCATTTTTGCCAGTAACAAAAAATATTTTATCTGAAAAACATGAACAAATTTGAAGTTTGTTGGTGAGCCCTTCAAATATGGAGGTTTACTTTTGCGATAAAATGATGACAGGTATAAAAAATACTTGGCTAAAGCAATGAAAAAGTACTTGTTTGATGTTCTTGTAGAACGAAGTGTGTTTTTCCCTTGCATCTACATGTCTAGAGAAATGGTAAAGATGGTGGCGGTGGTGAGTGATAAATGATAAGAATCAAACAGGAAAGAGAATATCAACAAACTGGACAAGCTTGATTCGTCTCCTCTATCTTGCTTTTTCTGACTGGACAAACAAACATGAACACATGCACATGCATTTATTTCTCCAATAATATTTATTTTTTATGCTCTGGACCAAAAACTGAAATAAAAAGCAGGCTGGATAGTCATTCAACCGTTTTTAAGTAGTGATGACAGACAAGTTGACAAAACACTGACAAAGTGGACTTCTAGTTAAAGTCAGTCCGTCAGCATGCATGAAAAAATGAAATTTCTTCAACAGTTTCTTTCAAGGAAGCTAAAAGATTTTTGATTTACTTTTCTCGTAAGTGTCGACAGGACTTGTGTGGAATTAAATATTCCCTTTCACTTCTATTTCCCAGTTGCTTTTGCCAAGAGTTTGATAAGTGCCAAAGCTTCAAAAGACCTAATTCATTATTGCCCTTACCACACCACGATGTGGTTGTTGCGGTGTTGACATCAATGATGATGCTTCTCATTTACATAACTACACATTGACCGATTTGTTCGCAAAGTTACTGTTGTGTGGTGGAAAGTAGTTGAGCTTCTGTTCTTACATTTCCCTTTCGCATTAATGAAATGCTGGCTCACATTTTTGCGGTTTATTCTTTTCCTACTAAAAAAATCTACCATTACTCATCTGGAAAGATGACAAGAATAACAACCTTGTATTTTTAACAAGCAAAATTAAATTCCTTTTTATTTCCGAAGAAATAGGAAGATTGACTGTTGCGCAAGAGAGCAAAATTGAGTTGAGTAGCTGGAACGAAATTGTTAAATTGTCGACACTGAACCACACACACCACCGTCATGATTATCATCTTTGAAGGTAGCTTTTTATGCAGTAGAATAAATGGCAAGAGGAACTGATGGTTTTTTAAGATGAACAACGTTACAGAAGGTTCCTTTTGTGAAGATGTTAAAGCATTCGATAATCGTGTCAGTACAACCCGAAGGCATTTATTTATATTTCCAAAATAAGAAGTTTTTTTTAAACTGGCATACCGAAAACGGTTATAAATGGGTTTTACATGGCTCAACGAAATAGTTCAAAGAAGCAAGACAAAAAACTTTTTAAAAAGGACGACAATGAGCGACACAATCTCGTTGATGATGATGAGAACCAGCCGGTGGGTCGTTGCTGTCGTCCTCTCTTCCAACTTATCTATCCAACTATCTATCTTTTTACCTCTATTTACTTTAAGACGCAGACCTGAGAGATATAATAAAAAATAGAGAATTAAATGGGACAAAAAGATGTCAAGTTAGGTTGAAACCTGGTATTTATCCTACTTTACTTTTATTACTTAACATTTGTAAAGAAACGACTGTTGAAGAAAATATGTTCTACGCGCATATTTTATACCTACCGCTACGCTCCTCTCTAAGCAATCCATCTCATTAAATGATGCAATTTTCTAATTTAAAACAATAAAAATGATTACAACCTCCTATAAATACCTTTACTACTGAATACCGCTAATTTAAACTTGACTGTAAAGTGTACTTTTAAAATACGGGGAGAATAAAATTCAGATAAAAATTAACAGAGAATCGGCTACAACTACAATTTCCGCTTGTTTTCTTTTTCAAGAATTTTTCCTTCATTAAATCGCAACTAAAATAAAACTTTAAATGATCCTTTTGACAAGTATTCGTAGCAAAAATAAAAGTAGGAGGTAGAAATCTCAGAATAGGAGAAAAGGTATCACTAAAATTTATATGCTTTAGATAAATCTTAACATTTACTAGTCAATGATGAAATTCATTAAAACTATTTCCCTACAGGAGCATAAATATTTCCGGCATAATCATACAAGAACATTACAATCATCGGCTTCATTCATTGTCAGTTTGAGTTGTAATGCAATCACTTTGATGAAAATTATGTTGAAGATACTGTGATGATGACGATAATAATGTCTCCTTATGTACGATGTCAGATAAGTGGAAGAATAATAAAAAACAGGGGAAATAGAGAGTGAATGGTTTCAATCCTCATCTGACTCCTTCTTAATGCAATTACAATTTGACTGGTTTTATGTCTGCGTGCCAAAAAAACGGTTTTTTGCAGAAAGAAAGGCACGCATCACATAAGACCTGAAAACATCTGGATTTGTAAAACAGCTATAATTTACATGTGAAAGGAATTTCTCGTTGGCATTTCCCTTTTTCTTATTACGTATTATTTTGTGGTTGATGCAGCAGAAACTTATTTTACACGGCTTATACATATTGTATTGACTTTCTTCCTCTCTCTCAGACGAATTGTTGTTGTTTTCCTTCAATGTTTTTGTGTAAACAGAAAAATATACGGACACAAATTATTATCTTGTCCAAAGGGAGTAATTCTATACGGTTGCATTTTATTCCAACCCACATAATCCCGCTCTCATTCTAAAGATGACGATGATAGGGAACGAGGAAAAATATATTTTGGGTGTATGTTTGTGTGTGATGGGAATAGGAATTTAAAGTTGTTCTCCTTTTCCATTTTTTGACCCAGTCTTTCAAATGTCTTTTATCTTGGGTTATTCTTTCCCGTTATCTTTGTGGGGCATTACAAGAATAATTTGTCTAGAAAGTGATTGTAAAAGAGAGATAGGGACGGGGGTTACGTTTAAGAATTGCTTCCGCCATAGCGATCACCAGGATCATTCTTCACTCTGCAATGTCTCAAGTGACAGTTGAGATTGGAATAGGGAAAGAATCTGCTGCTAAAAAGTTGAAAGCTAAAAAATTCGTTTTCGCAGTAAAGAAATGGGGAAATTGTAGCGAAAATATCATTTGAAATCGAGATGTCTCCACTTAAGTTAAAATACTTATCCCAAGAGTGGAAAAGGAGCTTGTCCCATTTTTTAAAAGGAAATTGTTTTCTGACGATGGATTATTGGCATTCCTGGTCCTAGTGTATTTACATCTGTATAACATACCATAAAAATAAAGGGGGGTTTCACTGTAACTAGCACACTTGATTGCGTTTTTAAGTGTTGCGGATGGATTTGAAGAAATGGTCGCCAACATTTAACATTTGATGATTTGATCCTGTCTCCGACTTGTTACTGATGCATTCCATCTTTTTTAAAAATCATTGTTGCTGGTTTTCATTTTACTTTTTCTTGATTCTGATGGCTTGAAGAAATAGCCGTCACCACCTTACCAGGGATGAAGTGAATTTGAATAAAATTTGGAAAAAACAACTTATGTAGTAATGAAAATTGGGAGTTAACCAATTCAGCTCATGTTACGAATGGAGCCAGGTAGTTGATGGGGAAACTCTAGCTAGCAGAAAGAACTGGACTAATTTAACAAAATATTCCAAAGTTTTTTATTAGGGATCGCTATTATTCAATCAACTTAAATGACATTGTGCATGTCATGAAGTCTTAAACAACTTGAGCAAAAGTCCGAATCACACTAAAAAGCCACACACACAGTTTTATTTTCATCTGGAAGAAGAGGCCAACTTCTACGAACTATCCAATATCAAAAAAGAAAATTATCTTGAGATTTTGGAGACAAACACATGAGAAGTTTCTCTTGAAATTAATTTTCTTTTGAAGCGAAGGACACTGTGGAGAGAGTTTATTCTTAAATATATTGTCTTCCTAATTGCATTTCAAAAGGATTTCAAATCAAGGCAGAGAATGAGGATGTAAAAAAGTATGACATTTTATGCAAGAATTTGTCAAAAACGTTTATTTGAGAAAAACTCATTGGTTGTGTAAATATGCCCGAAGCAAGCCATATATGCAATCAGTTTTGTTTTAAAATGATGATTATGAGCAGATAAAGTAATCGCAAAGAAGAGGACATTGACGATATTTGCGAAAAAGAAGTCATTCAAGCGTCACGTACTTAAGTCATAATGTATTAAGCCCAAGCCCACATTATCAACTAACAAAGCGAAGCGACTTTTCTTTTTTCATTCATTATCCTCATGGTTTCGGCTCAGGGAATCAAGAGTGAAGAAGTGCTTTGAGAATGGCCAACAAATGTGAAGGCAGAGTAATCACTTTATTTCAAAAAGGATAATGTATGCTTTCGTTGTCCCCTTGTTTCCTTACTTGCCGTCTTCCTCCTTTTCCTCTTCATGTCCTCTCTACTGCAAAAGGCCGCTGCAGACTGCACCAACCATCACCGCCAACACTTCCCAAAAAAAGTTTCTTTACAATGCAAAAATGTCTTTGCAATTTATGATGATGGATTGAGACAAACCATTACAAAGAAGAAAAGGAGATGAAATGAAGATGAGCAAATTTATCACCGTCTCGACTTTGTCATCAACCAAAGCTTTACTCAAAGCATTTGCATGACGTGATGGATTTTGCAAAACAAATAAGCAATTACTTTTTTCCTAAAGTAAGAGCAAAGTAAATACAGAAGTACTTATTTAAAAAAGCCCTTTTATCATCCCCGTCATTCTCTTTACCACCACTGCAGTTCTTACAAAGGCATAACGAATCCCTTATAAAATCAATTGTATTAATAAAGTTCACGTTTAATAAACGTGGATTTAATTAAATAATGACAAGTTTATATTGTTTTAATACAAGGAAGATTAGAGAGATATGATAAAACCCATTAATTGTTACGTGTGGCATTGTATCACTGTTTCAACTGCATTTAATGAATTGTATATTGTAAGATAATTACTTTATTACTTTCAATTTACCACAATGCTATATAAACACTCTAATTGTCAACTTGCCGAAAGGCAAAAAGTCTGCAAAGCTGCAAACTTTTTATTGCTACATGTTCACTCTCAAACGTGGTCACAAACTGTTGCTTTTAAAAATCCTTTCAAGGAGGTAAAAATGTGTGTTTCAAACAATATACAGTTAACGTTAACGAATGAAGTAGTAAGTAAATAAATAGGATAGCGGTGACGAGTGGGACAGGCTATTGTTGTGACCATAATTACGATTAACATAATATTTGGAGAGTTTCACTTCTTTACGAAAAATACCCATTTAGCACCGTTCCTTCTCTACACTGTCTCCTTCCTTGCATTTGGCTGTCATTTAGGTGATATTATATTGCTAATTTTCTTTTACTTTATGTCAGGAAAGGTGACTTGTAAAGTGACAATCAACAATGTCAACCAACGTATAAATCATTTTTTATAATTTGAAAATTTGTAGTAAACAAATTACTCATTTTATGTTTTTATCCTCTCTCTCCTTTCTCTTGGTTATATGATATAGAAGCGTTTCACACCTTATTCTGCAATTAATTACATTTTTAACAGTAAAATGTAATTATTTAGCTTGCAGTCAATCATCTGATGAATTTATATGAAAATAAGAAAAAAACATTGCATCTTATTAACTCTTTTATACTCCTCTTTTTCCATTCCGGTTACCACATCCCCCTTTCTAATAAGAATTTAATTTTGAACAAGATTTCACTACAATTCAAATCCAGAAGTATTTAAATGTTGAAAAAATATGAAAAAATCAAGTCAGTAGATAAAAGCACAATAACTCTGCATGAATCATTTTAATTGCCATTGCAAATGAATAATTTTACAATGGTAGTAAAATAAATTGTTCACAAATTAACTTGCCTGGTAGCTTATCAGACTGTGCGATATACTCCACTTTACGAGATCAACGTGATAATCTTTTGCATTCTTAATCATTCTAAAATCTTTCTGATTGATCATTTTTTAATATGAAATAAAAGTTTTATATCACATATTAGCATGTCTCATTTGCTTCTGCATCTACAGTAAAAATTGTATAAGAAAATGCTTGCCAATCTTTTATTCGGTAACATTTACAATCTTTAAAAAATTGTAATGCTGACTATAAAAATAATATTTTGTTAAAACAGGTAAAGAATACAGCATAGTTACTCTTCAAGTCACCTGCAGCGTGGCAAGTCAAGCCATTAAAATATTTTCTTTTATATGCGCGTGATGATCATCATATGCATAAAAGATGATCAAGATCATGATGAGTCTAAAAACCTGTAAACAGCAAGTCGGCTACAATTTGTAAAAATTATTCAATCAAAAACTATTCCTTTTTGACTTTCAGACCCTTTCTCATGACAAAAATATATCCGACTGATCCGTTTTAGGACTTTGTAGCTCCTGACCCAACTTTTTTCTTGTTTTTTTATATTATGCCGTTTTTCTTTTTAAAATCTAATAAAACTGAGAAAATTTTTATTGCCGTTTCCAAAAAAAATCTCGCCAATTTTTCTGATAAGAATTGCTGCTGAGGCACTCTTGCGGTTGTTTTTATATTTGTAAAAATCGTACAGAGAATAAAGCGTTTGAAGAATTTACAGTAATATTACTTATGGTCAACTAGTAAAGTTTGATTTATGATGAAAAGTAGAAACGAATCCAATAAAATGGAGTATTGAAACCATTTTGCAAAAAGCTATTCACAAGAATATGAGAACAAGCGGAACGACATGGGTTTTAAATTAAAAAGGAACTAAACGGCGCAATTCATTTCTTGCGAAAAAAATTGTTTTCATCATCACGAACGTTGCTCGTAGTCCACTACCAACACCACCCTTTTTCTTAAAAAATCTTTAAAAGTGGCAGTTTGGCTCTTGTTTGTTTGGTCATTAAATCCACAGCTCGTTTATTCTCACCTTTTCGCATGTCATCATCATCCGCTCAAGATTGCTCTTGCCTTTGATGATCATCATCTCTGTTCTAATAAAATATTTTTTACAAGTTCTCAACTTCTTTTTTATTCCGCTATGAAACAATAAAAACTTTTTGAAAATATCGATCCCTTTTTTATCTTTTTTCTCCCTCCGTTTTCCTCATGTTAAGACGATACTATAATGATCTTTTTAGCAAGGGAGCAACTCTGCTATCATCATTAAGAAAAGTTTTCTCCGTGTCGTCAAAAAAATTTCTCTCGATCTGTTTTTGAAGTTGGTTAGTCATGAGAGGGTAATGAGGTTGATCTTAAATCACCTTCGATTTGTCATTATTTATCATCAAACATTCGACAACTCATTTGGATGGAGGTGAAAAGGTGATCAAAGGAAATAGTTTTGAGAAGTGACTTGTTCATGATGCGCACTTAACCAGATCTTTTCAGGCTTACGGGGATTGCCATTTCACTTTAAAGCATTGAACAGGTAAATGTATATGACACGATCGTTCTATTATTACTCAAACTACGCTTCTATTCTTTTTTTACTTCAAACTACCGCTACTAACACACTATATACACCTTTCATTAAATATAGTCTTTCAAAAGATCAATGAGAATACAAATAGATCAATGCTGCTGCTTTTAATAATATCATTATAATAATAAAATTCTAATTTTCAATTTACTTTTCCCTTTTTAACAACGTGATGATTAGCTTTGTAGAAGTATTAACCAGTTGAGAGTGAGTTGGCATGAACATTATAAACTATTAACAAAGCAATATCAACAACTATTCAACAACACTGTCAACTTTGTTGCCAAGTGGTAAACTAACGGTGAAATTGTATATACGACACGGTGATTAACGCACAAAGTAAAATGTAGTTTTTTTCTGATCCACTTCATTATCGCCAAGTGACATGACACAAGTATCAATCAGAGCTTACAAAGTACAAGTTTTATATATCATAAGGTGTATATTAAGTAAGCGAACAAATGATATGATATTATTTTCCTACATAAAAGTGCTTTTAGCATTAATATTTATTGAAATTTTATCATCATCAGCGGCGGCAGGAGCAGCACAGCAGTAGCATGAAATCAGTCATCACAGCAGCAGATTTCAATCAAGGGAGAAACTTATGGGAAAATAATTTATTTTCTGTTATATCAACTTAGCTAATCAGCAAGATGAAAAATTGGCCATGCAAATCATTGAACATTTTTTAAAATCATCTGAAAAACAGATAAAAGGTATACCTTGAGGGTGACGATTATTAATAATTTCTTCTTTTTTACTTGCTGTTGATGCACTGTTGTTGTTGCCGCTGCTGTTGATGAACGAATTAAAAGAAAGTTTACTTTGGGTTTGGTTGGCTTCCACTTGCCTCATCTTTTTATTACCGTTGACTTGATTTGCTTGCAATTTATTATTATTACATATTAGTAGAGTTGTGTAGTTGTTGATTAATTTTTTGGCGAAAAGTTGCGAATGACGACGATTGATTAAAAGGTGGATTGCTGGGTTTTCTCAACTAATTTAAAATATATTATAATGCATAATTTAGTGCTGCCATCACTTTGTTTTCATTACCGTTAGACATGAATAAATGAATGAGAGACATAATTCTAATCCCATCCTCTTCATCAAAGTCACCCAACTATGCCGTAATAATCAAATGATGAAGATAACCCACCACCAGAATGTAATATCCTCATCATCCTGAATATATTAGGTAAAAATATGGCAATTGCTTGGTAGCCCTTTCCCTTTTTTAATATTTTGCAACAATTTTTCCTTCCTTATTTTAATTTTTCAATTAGCATACCATCATCCCCACCGACAAACTCTCAACAAAACGCTGGTTAATGACACAAGTCAGTTAACACTTGACAAAGAAGGGTGAACGAGGAGTCGTTATGTGATGATGCGAACAGAATGGCCGTTGTGACTGAACGTTTACGACACACAGCTGTATAGTCAGATAAACAATCTATTATTCATTTCAACTACTGTGCAAAATCAAAACCGGCTAATCAATCTGTCGGAAGAAGATTCTCAGCGGTTCCCATTACAAAAAATGTGTAGTTTAATCATTCAATTTTTCTGCCGTATGTTGGCTTACCAGTTCAAAGTATTAACTTTGTACATAAATTCTTGAGTAATAATTCAACTTTTTAAAGAATACAAAGACGGACTCGCCGATTTTACAAGAGATGGTTAATTATTTATTGGAAGTTAACACTACTGAATGGGCAGTGTTGTGAAAAATGCTTGCATAATGATAAGAAAATGAATGACCGTTACTTGAGAGGAATGAATGGCGTTTTTATTACTAAAATTGCATAAAAAGATGATAAGTGAAATAGTAAAGAGCTTAATTCTCATTTTTGTTGATGAGAATGATGATTTCGATGACAAAAAACAATCAAACCTTTTTCTTTCATTCTGTTTCTTCCTCCCATTCATATCCCTTTTATTTCAATCCTCTTTTAAATTAATAAAAATCTAAGAAAATCCCTTCATAAATGTGCTCATAGGATTAAAAATTGACCGTACTTGACTAGAGATTATAAATTGAATTGGGATTGTTTAAGATTGTATCCTTATAATCACAGGCTTTAGATTATGATGATGATATGCATGCCTTGTGAATGATTTCCATTCTATTAGTCACTTTTTAAGCTGTGAATAAAATGCCTTTCTCTCTGTTTGACAAATCAGAAAGACTTTTCAACTTTAGGTATTTAATTGGTATAGGACAACGTAATTTTTATGTGATTATGCCACTTACAAAGATAACAATTAACAATAGCATTGCATAATCACGGTCCTTTTGCAAACCCTGACTTTTGCTTCCCTTGTTCTGACTCACCGCTGTGCTCTCACCCGACCATAGCTCAGTAGTAGTTGACAAAAAAGATGACCACCAACAACAGTTTCCTCTTATGTCACTGTTTGGCAATTAAATTGATTTATTAGCGTACTTGCTGAAGATTGTATATTTCCTTGAAAAAAATCCTATCTTCCAGACACATCATTTTGCTGTTTGTAAAAATAAGAGATTTTCTTATGAAAATTTTAAATCCAAACAATAAGCTTTTATGATAAAAGCAAAGGATTTTAAAACCTTAAAAAGTGATTGTAATGGCAACTAATTACATATTTATTTAGAAGGTAGTACCCACTAGGAAAACTGATGATGACGGTAACGACGAAGAGGAGGAGAAGGAGAAGGGGCTTTTTTAAGAAAAAATAAGTCGTATTATTATAATCATGATCGTTATTCAGCATCATCCTCATGGTCATCATTCGTTTTATGTTTCTGTCACTATTATTATTATTCTTTGTAATCTTTTGAAACTATGAAAGCTTTTCTTGCCTTTTATTTTGTTTATTTCTACAGTTGAAGAAGTGAATATGAGTTTAGAACGACTTCATTAGCTCTTTTCTTTAATCTGAACGTGCTGGAATTCCAAATGATTTTCTACTTCTTCCTAGTTTAAAACAATCAAACTTTGTAAATTGCAGAGAATTAAATGGAAATACTTTTATGCACTCCTCCCACCATGGTGCAAGAGAAGAGAGAACCGAGGGAAGATTTTCGGTGACGATAATTATGATGATCCATTCAGTCAGTTACTAATTAGGCGTAATATAATTACATAGATATGACTATATAGAAGAAGCTTAAATTTGAATGAGTGTTTTTATCCAGGTGGAAGAAAATTGAAATTGGTCTACAACAAATACACAATATTATGTACAGGAAGATGATTATGGTGATGGGACTAATTATCAAAAAAGGAGAAAAACAAGTTGCGTTTCCGAATCACTCAAGCAAAAAAGACGAGTTCCACTTCTTTAAAAATATAAGTTTATTACGAAGACGCTTTCTCGGGCTTAGGAAATGTGTAAGTTGCTCAATATGCGACTAGCTCTTTATGAACTTTTAACTCTGAAGAAATAGGGGAAACTAAAGAGGAAGTTGGTATAATAAGAAGAAAATCATATCTACATAAATACATAATAAATAGGTGCAACTTTGACGGAATCAGAAAATGAAAAACGATATGGATAATGTAATAACTTCCTCTATTTGTATTTGATTTAGTTGAGTGAGTTTCCATCATTTTAAAATAAAATAAGTTTGTCTCAGAAGAAGGAAGGAAGGTTGGAGCTTTCATCTTGGTTTGAAATTCCACCCAATTTTGTCTCCTTGGATGGTACAATCGCGCTCAAAAACCTACTCACCAGTACAATTCGTTTATCATCATCAATTTTCCTATTGCTTAGGACATGTCCCATGCAAGAGCTAGTGATTATATTGAGAGTGTTCCTTCCGTTTTCTTCCTTTGCACAGAAGGAGTGTCTATATACTTCCTAACAAAACAAGATGGAATCGTAATTTAATTAATTATCTAATTAATTAGAATGAGCCTGATCTCTTCATTTGATGTAGCTCTCCTCTCAAACATATCCAAGACGGACTGAAGGAACCTAATTAACAAGTTTTTGCTTGTTGATGCTGATAATTTCTGTTTTGTATCACACATTCCACCAAGAAAGATGAATCCCTCAGCTAATTTTTACACTGAGACACCAAAAAGGCTTTTAAATTGATATTAGGAAATTGAGAAAGAAATTTAAGAGCATTATTTCTACCTAAGATTATGCTATGACAACTGAACATTGTTCATTTCGTTCCTTAAGTCTATTCGAGGTATTTTAATATGAGAAAGTGAAGTAAAAGTGTGCACATGCTTATCATCATCATTCTCATCACATTTTTTTCTCTTCATGCTCAGTGAGCCCGTCATTCAAAAGTCATTTCAGTTTTGAAGCTCACCACCCCATCAACAACCTCAGTTTCGTCATTCCTGTGATTGTGTGACAATTGAAAGAATTTATTGTATTGTAATGGTAGAAGTACTCAAGTCTTATAAATAATCATCTGAATCATCATCAACATCACTAACCAGCACCATTTTTGTTATAAACCCCTACAATGAACGATTATACGAAATTTTTTGCTCATTTTTTGCTCTTTTGATCTCCTGCAGATGTTTAAGCGTTTAATCAGCTACCATTTCCAAGAAGACATTTCTTTCCAACAACTTCTTAATTAATAAAATGCAAAGGGATTAGCTGATGATGATCATGTGAATAAAGTGGAAGGAAGGGAATTTAATTAGTCAACAAGTAAGGTTCTTAAATGAATATGAAATGCTGATTCATTTGGGAGTCGTCTTGATTATTACTTTTATGATTATTTTTATCATTAAGTAATAGTTCGTACATACTACATCCTTATTTATTTATAACGAACATTCGTTTTAGATAAAGCACAGAAATAATGACTCTTTCTTCTCCACATAAAACATTTTATTTGGCATTGCATCTAAAACAATTCGGGTTTGAAGATTTTTTAACGATTCATGTTTGAAGCTGTAAACAAAAATGAATGGATTTGCTGCAGATGAAAAAGGCACTTTTACAAAGTCATTCTTTCATGTTTTAGCCAGATAGGGAAAAAGCTCGAAGGTTTAAAACTATGAAGAAGCAAAGTTATAAAATAAAGCTTAAAAAGGAGTTGTGAAAGATTTTTATTCACTTTTCATTTCTCTTCTCTCTCCCCCGTCTGGCATGCATGCTTTATGAGAAACAGCGTGTTTCTGGCATGCCTTGATGGAAAATGAAGAAGCCAAAAAGACAAAGAACGTCATTCATTAAAATTTCGCCCTGTTACACGCGTATTTTATTGAGTATGTCCTGTTTAGTTCCATCCTTTTATATCCACCTGGTCCACACATTATCATTTGATTATTTTCTATTTCGTACGAGAATGATGGGGATGCCGATGAGGAAATGTATGCTGCTTTTAGTTTTCGAAAATATTCCACTTTTTACAAGAAAAAGACTAATGTTGTGCATATACACGTAGGTATTTTGATAAGCAAGTAAGTAAACAAGCCGCACCAATGTTAATATTTCAACAAATATGTAGTAATAATTTTTTTACAACTTTCAAATATTTGTACTGGCTTGTGAGTCGATAACTACTTTGAATATGTCAAAGTTGATCGTTAAATAGCTTCACGTTACTGTTGGTGTTTGTACTTTTTTTGTACGTGTGGAAAAGTGAGAATTTCAGTAGTAAAGTGAGACATTAAAAAATCCATCATCATCCACACAAGCATTCACTCACTCTTGCATGTATGTAAACAAATCATAAAATGGAAGACAGGAGCATTTATTTGAAAAAGAAAACGAGAAAATATTTACACATGCATTTACTTTTTACATTATTGATGTATTGACAGAGATATTTAATGGGAGTTGATGAGAAACTTGCAACAATAAAACATTTTGGTCAATTCCAAATGGACATGACAATTTTAGTCTCTTTGGTGAAATGACATTCTTACTGAAGTTTATTTATCTAATGAAACCAAAGATTATAGCATTCGACGTGTAATAAATTAAAGTTGGAAAGAATTATTAAAAAATCTTTTTGAATACTTACATTGGATTAGACGTGTTCCAATGAACATTGTAGACTTTACTGGAACAGCACACGGAACACATGAGGATGAGCGTCTGAGCGAGAATCACAGAGACCAAATTGAATCCGTGAACGGATTTTGAAGAATTTGCGTACGAAGGTTTAGATGAGGAATAGCGAGATTTTGATTTTTGTGAAGATGTCACACTATTTGACTTAATACTAGCAACACTTCTATTGCGAACAGAATTTTTTGACGAACTTATCGACGATTTGCGATCTGTGATTTTGCTTGCTGCAAAAGATGGTAAATATGGTAAAAAGGATAATAACTTTGAAGATTTTCCCCCACAGACATTTCTACTATCACGTTCACCCCCGCCTCCTCCTCCATCTTCGTTTTGAACATTGTGATGATGACGACGACCCGTATGAGCTCCGGCAATGTGTTTACTTCTGGCTGTGATTGTTCTCCTCCGGAGCTCACTGAACACCTCTGACATTGTCTCACCCATCTCGCTTATCCAATGCATTTTGATTTTTTAAAAAATAAAAACGAACTACTCCAGCTCTAGCTAAGGGCCAGCTACTTAAAATGGATTAATGTGTTTGAAACAAAAACCCAGTTTTTAATCCGCTTTAATTACATGTTTTCCTAAAACTTAACTTCCATATAACCCCAACTAGACTTCATTAAGTACTTTTTATCGTTTTTCAGATCCTACTTGGCCATGAAAGTCTCTACCCAGGCAATTTCGGTATCCGGAATATAAATGAAAATATAAACCCACTTGTTGCTTGTCAAAATCCCATAGTCAAAGTAGAAGAAAATGAGTGCGCGTTTTTGTTTACTTTGCAACTTTTTCCTTGTTTACTCTTTTATTATTTTCCTGTTCATTTTGCCAACAACATTCAGTTTCCACTTTCCAATCACGTTCCGCTCCTTTCTTCCACTCTTTTTCCCACTTTTTAACCTAACAAAGAACTCATTGAATATTCTTTAAGTTTAATTTAACTCAATTTTGTACCGCTGGACCTAACATTTAGATTTTTAGCTGTAGACTTGCGGATAACCGTGAATACAAAATTGTAAATCAAACTAATTAATGACCCCCTATTATTATTTAACTTCAGAATTTTCTCAAAAAAATTAATATTTTCCAGTATTAATTACTCGTATTTTGTCAACTGTAATCCACTCAATGAAATCTTGTCACTATCAAAGTTTTCGTTTTGAAGACAAAAAGTTGACAAATACGATGAACCCTCTTTGTCATACCTATGCTTTTTCCAGGGTTTAGCCACTGATTTTTATTATAAAAAGCTGACAGTAATAGTCACGATATAGACTGGTCCATTCTAGTATTTTATTTATATTTTTTGTTTATCTTCTTTGACAGAATTTGTAAATTGATAGTGGAATCATGAGCTGCACTGTAATAATTATTCGAGTTTATTTCCAAGTAATTCGATACACTTTTCTTAGCCACTGTGAGCCAATAAATCCCAATATTTCTAAATATTTTCATTCAGTTTTTCATTACTTTTATTCCATATATTTTAATTTAATCCGTTTCGAGGTTTTTGAAGATTTCTTACAGAGCGTACATATCTAAACATTTTAAAATTATTCTTTCACATTATTGCTACCACCACCGGTCACATAAAGCTGTTGGTGTAGGAAGTTTTTTTGTCGAAATAATATCCTTTACTTTACTAAAGCACACGTTTTGTTAATGTCATCCATTCCAACGTTTTGTATTTTGCAAGAGAATTGAGAGAGATTTGATCATTTCAACTGATAATCCTCCCAGTTGCTGTTTTTTATAAAACACGTTGCAGCAAGTAAATAGTAAATGCAAGCCTTTTTTTCCTGGCTTCTGCTTCGTCTACTGCTTATGTTTGGTGGATAATTTTTTGACAGAAAGTCGTAAAAATGGCAAGCAGACTTGTTCCTTTTAGTCTTGTGACAGAAAATGGTCTTGTCACCAAAAATTGCTGGACACTAACTCACTATATTGGTCTTCTATAACAAGAAGTGACTTTTTTACGTAGAAAAAAATTCTCCTTTAGCCCTTTTTAAAAATTTACTTTAATATTTTACGTTTTTTACTTAGAGGTATATAAAAAGTTAATTCCTATTTTGTGCACGTTACACTATCCATCTCATACAATCACGATGCTATCGAATTTTTTATAATCTCGTCTCCTTCACTTTCATCATCACACAGAATTCCTTCAAAATAAGTCAACCTGATTTAATGTAATCATGGAAAAACAAAAAAGAGGAGACTATATTGGTTGTAGCATTCAAAGGTAAAAGTTGCTTGCGATAAGACTTTTCTTAGGCTTAAGCTTTTCGTCGCCAGCTGAATCACTTTACAACTTTCTAGCAAATATTTTCCTTCCAGTCCATTGCCACATAATCTCTAGAATGACAATAGAAGACAAGGTAAGACTAAGAAATTCCTTTTTTATTCCAGAGACAAAACTATGTTAGTAAGCTCCAAATCAATAAGCTTGTGTTCAACGAAAGAGTGTCAATTTAGCTTTTATGATTTTTAATCCTCTTTCTAACTAAACTGTTATTTCATCTCACTATAAACTTGAGCACTAAAAAGGCTCTTACAACTACAAAATTCATTTGGATAACAAACTCATTTGTTCCGATTTTTATATTATTTGTTACTTTTATTTACGCTCTCACATTGAAAAACATATTTTCAGTTATTTGATTGCATCCATGCAACTTCCACGCATCTTAAAAAACTTCATGCAAAATATAAAAATCTCTTTAAAAACGAAACAAACGGAATACTATTTGCTGTCATTCACTCACTCACTACAACACGCTTGCTGTTAAAACAGCCTCAAAGTATTGAAAACGTTTGAAACTGGTAAGAAAATGGTTTTTTTGTCGGACACACAGTGCACATCTGTGTAGCCGTGTGAGAGCCTCCACAACAACTAAAACTCGGGAAGACAAGAAAAATATTTTTCAAGATATTCAAAAGTGTATAATTGTAAGGATAAAAGGATAGGGCTTATGTGTACCTTTACATTGAGAATCAAAGGAACATATCAGCTTTAACAAGCCTGAAGGCAGTTTAGTTGTTAAGAAAAAAATATACATACGACTTATCATGATGTGCCAGCCAGTGCATTGGCATGTTGTTGTTGGTGGCAAAAGCAGGAACGTTTGCTAGGAGCTAGTAACATACCTTCATTTTGAAATAACTAAAAACTGTTGAGGATGATATAACGATAATGACAGCGAGATGAGAATTCTCTTGCTTGAAGCATTGAAAAAAGAGCAATGTAGCACAAGACAATGCAATATTGTTTATAAATGTGTTACAGCATCTTGTTTCTGTCGTTCTTCACTACTCAATTTCATGTTGCATATAGGTGCATTCATATTTTGAAGATTCTGTGGCTGAGAAATTCTAAGAGAAGCATCAAATGCAACGTGAACAGCTTGTCATGGAGCAAAAAAGGAACAAATATATGTATGCACATAATACAAGGGTTTTTAAAAGAGAGATTTCATTTTTTCTTAAAAACTTCCATTTCTTTTCTTCAACTTTATTCACAGCGGTTTGTTGAAGACGTTTTCTATGTCAATTGGGATGATATAAAATACAGAATTTTCATGTGCTGGATTTTAAGGAGTCGGATGGAGTTGGATGTTTATTTCTGAACTTTTTATCTAATCCAAAGTACTCTTCACGGAAAATTAACCTGGTCATGTATGTGCATCATCATGTTGCAGCTAGCAAGATGGGTACTGCATTAATAAAGTGCATCAGGCTCTCTATGTTACATAAGAAGTTGCATCCATTCAATAAAATGCATCCCCTATACAAAAGTCTCTTGTTTAACATGAACACCATTAAATTTTTTGTATCTTATTCCAGAAGGGGAAATGCATAATAATCTTATAGGGATGGTGAATGATGATCAAAAAAGTAATATAGGATACCACAGAAACGATACCATTTTATTATGTTTAATACCGCCACTCTCACCTGGTAAATATGCCCAATTTTACCTTCCACCGATTTTCTCTAGCTTTCTGAGGCCACTCAATTCTCATACTTAAAAATCATAGCTAAAATAATGCATGGTAGGGGACTGGGAAATAATGTACTCAATAAATGTAGAGCTTTTTCAGTAATCTCCAAAGTTTTTAAAATAGTGTGTACCACTGCACGATTAATGATAAGTACCTAAAGCCGCATTGGAAAGATGATCATCCACACAAACTTGATCGTTGCAGCATGACAAGGAAAACAATGCACCAGCAACACAATTATCAACAATCATATAGCCCATCCATCCCTACAATATTACAAAAAGCGATAATTCTTGTTTCGTTCCAAGAATTTAGGGACAGAGGACAGCGGTATAAAAATAAGCATTTTTTCTCCAAAATGTTATATAGGTAAAAGTAAGGAAGAGCTTCGACGGAGCATTCTTTAAAATTCAAAAGAATAAACAATTTAGAGTGATTGAATGAAAGGTGAAGGATAATGCACTTTTTGAACCATTTTTTCCCTTTTTCAAGTAGGCTCCGTATTCCTTCTAAGGATACAAAGGGAAAAATGTCTCAAGTGGTCTCTCTTCTATTCTTCCTTTTCTATGCTATGGACAATGCCTATTTCCGTCATTTTAAGAAATGAACACAAAACTAGACAAGCTATACACAGGTATTATGCTCCAGGCATTGATCTACGATATTAGTATTTGATTGTTCCCATTTCCTTTTGCATAGCTTCATCCAATTGCAAAATTTGCACGAAGTCTATGATTATATTTAAGCGTTTAAGAACTGGAAGGAAATTCCTCAAATTACATTACTTAATTATAATCCAGGCAAAAGTATTGATTCCTTGTCTATTTCTCCTCATTCCCTCGTCCAACTCCTTTCATTGCTCTCCCCGTAATCATCCGAGATGGATAAAATAATTTCTTTCGGGAACTAACTGGTCATTATAATCATCCTTTTCCTTACCTTTATAAACCACTTTCATCATTCTTTTTCTTACTACTTATTATATACTCCCAACAACTTTTCTTCATTCCATGTTTGAAAAAAACCCTGTCCATATTTATGTTAAGACATGCATTGGGCATGTATATTGCATGTATGCACCTTGTTGTCCATTTACTTGGAAAATATCATGAAGAAATATATTTTTTTACACAAGAGGTAAACTTTTATAAACTTTGTATTGATCAGGGTAACTATATAGTATTGAAAGGAAAGAATTACAAAAGGGAAGACCGTGATGATCCTGATGGTCAACACGATGATGATAACGACGACGGTCCAAGTAATCGTCATAATATCATGATGATGATGTTGAAGAATAAGAACAGAAGCTGCAGCAAAAAGTTTCACCTACTGAATGCATCATCGAACAACAACAGTTCTCTCGCAATCACAATCAGCTCAGAGAACTGAGAAAAACTCCTTTTTTTCAAAATCAACAGCATCAAGAATATACCTGTGAAGTGCGAGAGTACACATGAAAAGTTGCGGACTCTTCTTCTTCCTCTCTTTCTTTCTACAAGCGAGCCAGCCAAGTGAATTAAGTGGAGTTGTTGAAGCTGACTTTTTGCCTGGAGACATTAGGCCGTCGTCGTCGTTGTTGACGTTCGACTACAAAGTCTTGTGTGTAGAAATGAGCTTTGTAAAAGTAATAGTAGGAGTAAAAACAGATTGTTATACGAAGTATGTATGTTATTGGATGAGGCTGCAACAATGGCAGCAACGAAGAGAAATAGGGTAAAAGGAATCCACTTCTTACATTTAAGCTCTCTTTGTATGGGTCAATGCATGCTCTTTTCTAAACTAAGAATGTTCAAGTTTTCTTCTTTGAACCTTTTTCCTTGGGTACCTGTTTGCCTGCCTGTGAGCAAAATAAAAAAAGTTTCCTTGAGAAGCAGGAGCAGCAGCCGCTTGAGGATAATGATGATTGTGGTGGTGGGTGATGGAAGGGATTTTTTGAGAAGTTGCTGCCAACAGTATTGGAGTAGTGGTCGATCATCGCATTAAAACTGAACGAGTTGAAGTACTAACTAAAAACTTTAAAAGGGACTGGATTAGGATTATTGTTGCTTGCTGGCAATGCGATAACAACGGAGTAAGGAAAAAAGTGCATGGCTGGTCGTCGGTGCGTCCTCTTTCTCTTAAATTCTCCTTTCCTCATTTTCTTTCTACAAAAAAGGTTCACTTTTATATCTCTACTCAGAGGTACTCTCATATTCTCATGTCAAATTTTATATGTTCTTTGGTTGCTTTTGTGTAATGTTATGTTATTGCTTTGTCAGAGATTTACTAGAAATGGTCTATGCTCTAGAAGAGCAGCAACACATGTAAATAACATGGTTTCTTTTAACTTGTGGCTGAGAAAAGGAAATATATGAGAAAAATGAACAAATCCTTTTTACCTGGAGGCATCAAATCATTCCTACTCTGAATAGCCAACCCTTCTATCACTTATCAAACTTTGCTATAAAATGTTTTGTAATTTTATTTTGCTCACATTCTATTGCAATTCCATCGCACATTGCATTACACACGATCTGATCCGTAAAAGAGAGTCTACGTCCTCCACCACAATCATCATTTTCACCGCTATCATCAAATCTTGATTGTAATCATTCTTTTACTCTATGTGCTGTTTGGAAGAAACAGTCAAAAATTATACTTGCCTACTGATGACGGACGACGGCAGAAAATGAGTCTCTTTTGCTCCATCACCCTTTTCTCTTTTTCCACTTTCTTAGGTCCTCGTTGCCTACTCATGATGATGACGTCCACACTTGTTGCAGTTAGTTAAATGCAATCACGAAGGGAGTGGAGAACACAGGTTTCTTCAAAATTTCCGATGGAAGAACCATCTCTAAGAAATGCTGAGAAACACGAAATGGATTTTGATATCATCCTTTAATTAATGTTTATCGTGCTTTTATTTAAATCATAATTTTAAAATGCACTTGCAAATGCAAGAGAAAAGTTAATTGCAGAATCAAAAATTACGGAATACATATATTTTGTAAGAGAGTACCAAATCAATGCTCACCGATGAACTAATTCTGTCGTAAAGAATTTTGTAATGATAAAAATATCACTAACGTTCATTATTAAAGGTACTCACGGAAATAACTTGTTTTATTTATTATTATTTTAAGGATTGCCGTCAATGTTTTGCTACAATTTATTTTACACCTTTTTTGCAAAAGTTGCAAAATGGGATTAGAGAAAAACAGCAAGGTAACCACACAAAGGGGTATGTACAGGAGCAAGTCATTTTTGCATAATAATAGAGAAAAGCAAACTGCAATTTGTATAAAACTACGAAAATAACTTAATCAGTATCAGCAACAACTAACAATGATAGCAAGGAAAAGTAATTGTGTAACTCTAGTTGCTTATTTTGGATCCGGAGCTGCTTGCAAAAATCCCGCATTAGTACACAGATAGCAGAACCCTTTCTGCAAATTCTCTGCTTCTTTTACAATACGGTTTGTTTTGTATTTTTAAAAAATGCATAGGTAAACCAACTGGCTTTATTTATGATTCCAATTGTTAAAGAAAGAAGGATAATAAAAGGCAGATCAAGGAGGCTGGTAGGGTAAAAAAGCCAAGCCTATAATCTTTTGCTTCTTCATTACATTCTCAACTACATGTCATCCCGTTAAGTTGTAAATTGTTAGCGGAATGAAATGTTTCACTTTAAAATGAAACGTCACCCAAACAATCGAGAGCAGGAGCAAGTACTTGAGAAAGAACTCTAAAAGTTTGGCTTGGATCAATGTGGTGGACACCTAATGTAAAAATAGTCAAAAAACACGTTATAAATCCTGAAGCGACAAATAAGTAAAATATAGCTTCCCTACAACTTACAAGTTTCATGTCAGTTGCGTCAGAAAGACCTTTTGTAATAATGTGGATTTATTTCAAGAAAAAATGTGATCTCTTATCAGTTACACATTTTTACGTTAAAAACAATAAAATAATCTCGAGTAATGAATTTCTCGGACGACTCACAGTGAATTTCTACTGGTTGACCGGCGACAAGAGCTAACTTAAGCAAATAAAATGCAAAGAAGGTTTGGTGGTTTGAAAAATGGCAACACTTTATCAGAAAAGCTAAATATGCTTTGCAAAAGAAAGAGGTAGGTAAATGACAGTAGGAGAAACTATGCGGTTTAAACTCAATGGAAAAATGATGAACATTTGGAGTTTGCAATTTTCTAGTTTGTTGCTGCTGATTATGTTGATGATGATGAGAAGCCAAGGTGTGAAGGAATCAGTCTTGTGGCATGCTTTTTTCGTTTAAACTACCTAATCATTTGACAACCAAGTATGAGGAGTATTCCGTTGCTCCTCCTAACGATGACGATAGAGACGACGATGATGATGCCGAAGATTACATGATGAGTTGCTCATCGTGGCAATAATTTGTGGCTAATCAAGACAGAACAGCAAGTAGAAAAGCCATGATAGAATCTCTCTGTCTGCAATTTCTTTACTTTTACTTGAATTGTGTAAGAGAAATGATTTTTATATGCTTCTAGTATAATTATGCACTATATTATTTTATGCATATAATAGATAAACAACGCTTTTAGAAATTGACTCGTGATGCTGGTGGTCATGATGATACTGTAATGATATTGTGCGCTGGTGAATAATTTACAATAATATCACATCATTTTCATGTAATTTATATTAGCGATGAAAGGACAGCACTGGCTGATGATCCTGTTCATGAAAACATTGCAATCAATGTCCCTAACGCTATTATTTACAATGTTTCTGTGCATTACTTTCGTATTGTAAATTTTGTTTCATTATTACTAACAATTTTTGCAAACCTGATATAGGATTTAAGTTTAATTCAATTAGGTAATAATAATTTGACAACCTTATTGAAATTCCTACTTTAATTCCTAATTAAATTTACACTTAATTATACTTTGATAATAGCAGGTAACTTAAAATCCAAACTTTTTCAATTTTTGCAAATGGAATAATAATTTGCATCGTGCACTTTGATTTAACTTTGAAACTATTATTCATGTCTTGTTAGCAAAGTCAAATAAAAGCATGAAGTTTTTCATTTGGTTTTGAAAAATTAAAAAACGCGTGTTTATTTGGAATTAAATATGATTTTACCTTTTCTTATCAAATTCTTCAGAAATGTTTTAAGTTACAGAAATAACGACGTTGACCTGACCCAATGTAAAAATTCCTGGTGTTTGAACATTTTTTTAAAATCATTTTATAGTTAAAAATACGATTTGCTAAAAGACAGATTTACTTGATTGCAAACCCAATCTCCAAAGTTTATTCTAAATGACAACGAGTTTATAAAATCATGACCATGCTTTAACAATATTATTTGCCAAAGATTCTCTGCTTACGTCCATGTTTCAATTATAATCATAAAAAATTACCAAGTCGTGATTTGTTACATCTATTTTTTATCCATGCGTATTTACTTTGAAGAGAAAAAGCGTAAAACGAAGTGGGTAAATTGCATTTCATGCTTCTTTCACTTCTTTCCATTAGCTCGTCATCACCAACCCGTCACTCATTCTAGCTCATGTAGTACACTAGAAAAAAAGTTAATAATGCGATGTATGCATGAAAAATATAAATTTATTGCTGTTTGGAGAACTGTTACGGTTGTGTGTGTGTATAATAAGTACTATCTTGAAAAGTGAGATGGCGAGATTCCATAATGGTATTGCCATTACCTGTGTATTACCATAATGAATGAGTGAACGGCTCCGTTAAAAGGAATGATTGAGTGATGATGAAGAAAAGTCGAATGCGGTGATATTTTTATGGGACCAACCGGGACCAAACTAGAATGTAAAAACTGATTAGAATGATACCGATCACTTTTGCCACCACTATCACCATCGTCATCACATCTTCGTCAAATACTTTGTATAAGAGTGCAAATTAAATAGCAAATCAATCACGATCCCATCCTACATCATCTTTTTTACGGCTTTTCTCCTAATTTGAATCAATTGATTGATATTTTATTATTCCCTAATAAAAAATTTGTAATATGATTTTTTTATTTGGGATTCTAATCCATCCTTACTTCAATGATTGGCTATGGCAACGTTTTAAACCCTTTTAAATTCATTTTTGAATGCTGCGTTTGCAGATGATGATGATCATCATGAGGATAACAAATAAAAATGATAAAGCCATAAAATTTCAATGCATTCTTGTTTCCCTTGTGTTTTGCATGTAGAGAAAGATATGCATATTTTAAAGAGGATCTAACGGTGTTTTAGCGGAATCCTGATTCTCCTGTCATCAATTTTGTAATCGACAGTTTACAACGTCAATATTGCAGCGCAACAAGAGCAAAAAACATTAAATCAAAATCCGTTTCAACAAACTTGCCCAAATAATTACTTTTGAAGTGATAGAATAAAAAAAACTTTTTCTCTTACATCAGAATTAACCGGGAAAAATAAGGTAACAATGACATAACAAAAACATTTTTTTGTAAAATCCAAAGGCAATGGTCATGGGATGACGACAAAGTCGGTAATGACATACGAAAGTTTTGGCTCACAAACTAGTTAAGTGATACATATTAATAGGTTTCTGCGTAGTTGTTATGTAACCAGGTAAAAGAGACAAGGTGTAAATAGAAATACAAAAATGCAATGAATAAATAGGCAAAAACAGAAAAGTAAAAGAAGGAGAGTACATCTTCATAAAAAGAAATAAATTTTAGTCAATCTTCACTTACTCTCTGTTCTTGTTATAGTTGTTCCTCATGATGTTGCTGCTCTTGTTATTATGCTGAATGAGGAGCAACTTTGAGTCGCTTGGAAAGAGCCGGAGCGCAGCGGTGGTGTCAGTAATAGAGATATTTAACAAATAGTTCAAAATACCTAAGTGCACTTACAGCTATTTATTTACTGCGGATGCATTGCTCTTGCCAAAATTTTTGAGAAAATCATTCTAACCTGTGGTTATGGTCATCCTCGACAAAAACCGTAAGAAAGGAACATGAAACTTAGTTTTTCTTATTAAAGCAAAAGCAACTACTGTATATTTATTCAACATTTGTCGAAGATATGATTTCGTGACGGTAAAAGTAAATCAGATTGGTTTATTGAAGACGATCATGTCGTTGAAGGGTTGATGAATTGAAAATACAAATACGAAAGCATTTAAAAAGCTCTCTTCTTCCTTATTATTAATCAATTGCAATAACAATCAAGTTGTAAATAGTGGAAGCCGGCGTTCTCCTCCCCACACCAACCTCCTCCCCTAGGATTTCTCCTACCCTCCAGTCTCCTACCCTGTTTACTCTCCCACCCTATACATTTTCCCTCCCAACTTTCCCCCACCATGTCATTTTCCCACCCTGTCCATTTTCAGCAATCCGCGTAGTTAAAAAATTATACTTCAAGGATTTTATGTACATATATAGCAGTGATAAATT
>JAANSO010000153.1:0-67658 GCA_036507315.1 Lepidocyrtus fimetarius
GGACATAAAGTCTCTTACACTTCTCTGGAAGTGTATAGAGCAGAGCGAATATACACGACAATGGCATTCAATATGAGAGAATGTGTGTAGAAAATGAAAAGAGGAAAATATCTCCTCTCCACTTTGACAAGTCTACTTGGTCGTCTACCTATAGACAAGGAGGGGATACTTGAGAGCGGAAGGAAGTGGACACCGACGTCGCATGGCACGAACAGGGAATTCAAAAGAATGAATGAATGAAAGAAGTGAAGACGCATATTTAATAGCAATGCAAAACAAACTTGACCACTAAAGTACCTCCACTATCACTATCATACAATCAACTGAACTCTTGTTGATGCTGCTGACAGGAGGGAACTTGAAGTGAAATGAAATGAAAAACATTATTTTTTCTTTAAGACAAAAGCACATTTACCCATATCATATCAAACGCATAACTCCATTACCATTTTATTATTACGTTTGAGCGTGTTTTCTATTTTGCTCATTTGACTTGTGAGAGTAGATAAAACAATTCAATAAAAGTACGGACGTGTGCATATGTAATCAAAGTTCACTTTTTTACAAATTAAATAAATATTGCTTGTATACCTGAAAACAAACATATATTTTTTTAATCAGATCCATTTCTTATCACGATTGATTAGAATTTATTTATTTATAATATAAAATTTATCCATTCAAATACATTCACTTTCCTCCACAACTACTTTCAATTGAATATCACTTTCCCGATATTGAAAATCATTTACTAACAAAAGTAAAAAATATCAAAAGAGATTAAACAAGTTAAAATCATATTTTCTCTTTCAGGACTTTTGATTAAGTTAACTGACAAAATCTTTCATGCATATTATTAATTGCAAATTTATGCTGTAATAGGAATAAACACTATTTTAGCTAAATTTATCATCACATCAATTTATTCATCACCGTCGTCATCCAAATAATCAATACAAACTGTGAACCTGTAATTATTCAAAAAATTCAGGGATGGAAAGGAAGAGGAAATGCACAGATCCTGCCCAGTGTCTTTGCAGAGGTCATTGATTTGACTTCCTTTCTATTATATTCCAATGAATACTATGGCTTCAAAGGAAATTAAAATTTTTTAGCGTATTTAAAAACGTCCCTTTAAAGCCCCATTGATGTATTGTTACGAGACTGTTAGCAGTTATTTATGCAGTGGACATCGTCTTTTGTTTTGTTGTGATGAAGTTATATTTATATATACATAGCCTCACACAATCTCACTTAAGCTTTCCTGTTTACACCTGCTTATATCATAATCATCATCATATCATTGTCTTTTATATCAGTCAGTCAGTCATTTGGTCGTGTGTAAGGTGCGACTCGCATGATTAGGCATGCTCATACAATTACCAAGAAAAATGCATGTGGCTTCAACAAAACAATACAGGGACAAAGGCAGGAACGCAAAAAGAGCCAATAATATAAACGCAGCTTCCTAACGTTCTAGCTATTTTCTTCTCATCGTCGTCGTTGTAAATGGAATGTGTATGACAAGCCTCTCTCTCGCCGCTTATTTATAAAAAAGCTCTTCTCTTCGAAATCAAATTTTGTTGTAGAGCAATGAAAACTGTCGCATACACTGCAAACATACGCTTGCAAATGGTAAGTAAACTGATAATGGTTTTGCTGCTGTGATTGTAATATTGCAATTCTTCTCATATAATTGCTTGCTTATTGCATGCTGTTTTTAAATGTAAATTCTTTTTTATAAAATTATGTAGAAAATTTCACGAACCTTCTTCATATTCGTATCTCTGTGCGAAACCAAACTATAACCATTAAAATATAATTGGATGGGCGCTATTGCAAATTTCACGTCCTTTCTTCCTTTTTTGTTTGATGGATCACCACCGTACTGCCTACCCTGTTGAATTATTAGGAAGGAAGCAGTGAATGACTCGTTGTTCACATTTGCAAAATTTTTATTCTTTTATCATTTAAAAATTGTTTTAGCTCATGCCAATACCAATAATTACATTGTATTATACCAAAAGAACATTGTTACATTCACTAATTTACAGTCAGATCAAAAGGGTTACCCTACGAAAATTCAAGTTGAAAATTAAAGAAATGAAAGGAAGAGTTTTGGTGAGTTGACATTGTATTCCTTCCTTGTTTATCCGCAACAATGAAAAGGTGGAAAAGTGTGAGACTTTGATGGGAAAAGTTATTATTAAAACTCCTTTTTTGCAATTCCCCCGCAATTGCATTGTCATTATCGGTTGCAAGAGCAGCATCAGTAATAGCTTTATTGTCGTAAAACATTTTCAGATCATTCAAGTCTGTATAAAAGAAAAACATTTAAAAACATGTAGGTAGCCGTCGTTCTTGTTAGTATAAAAAAGGAGCAGTAAAAGATATAAAAGGCGCATAAGAGCAGCTTCCACTATCACTACAAAGCGAATGCGCGCATATTTTCGTTTCTTACAGATAATAATAAGAAATCACTAATGGCAGGTGGGGAAGTAGGTAGTGTGTACTTTCATCATTATGATCATCATCATCTTAACAACATGCTTAACGTTTTCATATAAGGCATGACCACCACTTTACTTTGTGTTTGTGCCCTTGTCCATCGCTCATTTTTCTATTGACGCACACAGAGACAAAAATAGGAGGGGCGCCTTAATTGCTGTAAAAGTTGTAAAGAGAGTATGATTGGATTCGTTAAACGATTTTCATTTATGATAGAGAAAAGAAATCAGTGTCATCGAACTAATAAGTGGAAACTCATTATGTGTTCTGTTAAGAATTGTTTCAGTTTTTTATATTTCATACACTCTCCCATGCGTAGTTAAAGCTTGTAATGTGATTAAACGAAAAAGGTAACACCAGCATTGACAACAACATCAAGACAACAGCATCCCTGTCTAGTTGTCAACACTGAAAACTAAAAAGCTATCGTTAATTACTGTACATATTGTCAGCCTACATAAGTGCGATTGAAGGGAATCCTACAACTTGAAGATTCAATCTCATGTGCGTACATAACAGTAAGGGCTTTCTTTCAAGTGTGAGAAAAATATTTCAATCAAAAAAGCACCTTTTTCTTCTCTTCATTTTCCTTTTAACCAAATAAATGCAAAACGTTTTATTATTTACAGCAGAAAAAACGAGAAAAACAGTTTATTTCAACGCAATTACTATACCCAAGCGAAGTAAAAGTGTTTTATTCCACACGCTGCTCACTGAATGCCGCTTCGTTGTTGCTTTCTTGTAAGGATTTGAAATTTGCTTTGGTAATTACTAATTAGTCACCTAGCACAACTCGGTTTTATTATTTGGTCGTTCCCATTTTATGACAAATCTTTTTTCATTGCTGTATGAAAATGACTATATAGTAGATGATGAGTAGGTTCAGCTATTATGATGCAATACGACAAGTAGTAATTGTAGAAATCTCTATATTTGTTCAAGAATTTAGTAGGAAAACAGAAAAATAGAAAGTTTTACGTGACCACAAGTAATTAATACCAATTCCTAATAATTAGCATTAAGTAAGTGTGTATATAAATGGTTTAAAATTACCAACACTTGTCTGTCAACGGCTTTCATCATCTCTCACTTTAACATCTTTATTTCTACCTTTTTGCATGGAATGGATGATTGGTGAAGTAGCAGGTCGGGGCCGGTCAAATCACAGGAATGGTAATTATTGTTAGCTGATAATTATTGCTAGTAACAGCCGTACATTTTACTGATGTGAGATTTTTCACAATCAGCAAATAATTTATCATAAGTAAATATTGGTGTACGATTTTTCTTAAAGAATTCATTCATTCAAAAAGCTTGTGCTAAAAACATATACCTATTTGTACATAGACAAAACAGGAATCCATGGAATAGTTTGGATGCAAGTTACAGCAGCGGTTGTGAATTAGCTTCGTTCTATTGAATTTCCAAAAGTCCAAAGACCAACCTATCATTAACTAACATAACTATTAATGTGACTATTACTACAAAGGGTTTAAATGAAGCAACATTTTTTCAAAAAGTCAAATAATCAACATCTTCATCTTGTCTCGCACTCATCATTAGCGGTAGTTCATGAATAATCATAATATTTTGAACATATATCTCGCACTCTTTATTAGCAATCAATGCGTATTCACTTTTTTATTTTTAAGCAATATTTATTCATACTTTATTATTAACAAGAATAATGATGAATGCACATGAGTTTATATAAGTTTTACGAGAATGTCTGATGCATTAGAAAGTGGAAAAGCACACGCAAATTTGCTTTTCATCATATCTGTCCCAATGAATGTACAGGACTAATTAGAGTTTTAGTGTCAAGAAGCTTTTTTGTAAACAGATAGGTCATACTGTACCTGTAAATATGCTTCTCTTTTTTACAACTCACACCGTTCACCATTTTAAGAATTCAAACCTATTTTCAATATACATATTTTAGTTTTGTAAATAGCATTGTTTATTTTATTGTTTAGAGTGAATGTATTTTTTATATCTATTCTATTCTCAGTGATCTCAGAAACAGTAAGAACAAGCAGTGAACACTCACAAACAATAAATAACTGAAGGCTCAGTATGGAAGTAGTGAGATTTTTAAAATAAACCACATGAAAAGGTTTAGTTGGTGGCAAGGAAACCGCAGAGAAAATAATAAAATACTGTTTGCCTTTGCATAGGAAATTTAGGGTAACTATATTTCAAAAAGAGAAATGAATGTCGATATTATTAGCTATTCACATACCCTACAAGGGGAGCCACATCTATAGTCCTATATTGAACCCAAAAAAATCTCCACAGTGATCCTTTGGATAAACACCATTTAAAATTAGTTTCCATTATTGCTTATTTAGTTATCTTGTATACCCAGAGTTATTTAAATGCAATCATTTTATCAACTCCCACTTTACGACTTATCCACGGTTCATTTCTATACGCAACTCTCACCTTTCTAACATCACTCTTGTCTTACTGATGATAGTTGATGATGATAAGTGTAAATTAGGTTTTGCAAAAAAAACAAGAAAGGAAGGAAGAAGAGCTTGCTTAATTCTGTATTAGCGCAAATAAGAAAAAGAGAGATCATTTGCACAAAAGGCTATTTAAAGATTTGAATTTTACATCTTGCACATGCATGTGTGGATAAGGTTCCTATTTTTAAATTTATTCAATAGATTTTTACGTCAAACTATTAATTTTCTCACTGAATTGCTTAAGTTGATCACGCGGAAATAGTTATGGTTTTACCCAGTGAGCCACCGCTGCGTAGCTCTTGACAAGAAGACCAGCAAACAATCCATGTTTAAAAATTAGAACGTGTAAGAAGATAAAAGGCACAAAAGAAGTGCTTAAATATTATAATCTAAGACAATCAGCCCATCCTGACTTCAGTCGTCCGTAACAGAAGAACCGAACGCAAATTGTTACGTCTTTTATTAGTTAAGTATCGTTGCGAAAATAGTACTTAAAACAGTTTGAAGGGATTATTAATGAGAAAGTTGTACTCTAAAGAAAATGAAAATTTAGTGGTGCGGGTGTGAGTTTTGAAATGGAACCAAATCAGATGAAGGGACGAAAATATGAAAGCTGCTCTCTGAAAACGGGTGAAATTAAGTGACTACAATTCATTGTGATAAGTTGGTGGTAGTTGCAAATAAGTAGACATGATTGAAAATTAAACATCTGATGAGAAAAAGAGTACGAAAATAATAAACATTTTAAAAGCAAAAGAGATTTAAAAACTGTTTCTTCGAATTTGGACTTGAAAACAGTGATTTATGGTATTTTCACCAGTGCTGCCGTTTTTCTACTGTGCTGACATAGAAAGAAGACAAAAGGGCGAAGGAAATGAATCCTTAATACGAATATTTTTACCAGGTAAGTAGTGAAGTAGGTGGATTCCTCTTCTTGAGCCTCATTAATTTTCGTTTCAGCTTTTGTTTTCTCACAGTGAGTCAGTAAAACGTGTAGCCACCTACTGATATGATTGTGGATGCGACGACGATGTGATGGGTAGAACCATTGTAGTAGTCAAACAGCAATAGCGAGTAATGACAATCGAATTTCTTAAAGAATTCAATAAATTGCATTTTAAATGAATGGGTGTTCACAAGCAAAAAAGGCTTTAGTGGTGAATTATTAATTACCGGCTTACAAGAACTATAGTGATGATGATGATTATTATGAGCAAAAATGCGGCTTCTTAAGAAGACAGCTTTGTAAGATATTAAATGTCAGACAAGATTATGTGCAAGCCTGAGCTTGATTAGGACTTTTAATTAAAGTTGAATCCAAATTCTTTAAGCCTGTGACAAACTTATAGAAATTGCAGAGATGCATTAAAGAAAGAGTGCATATTTGCCTGTGGCTTCCTTCTGACAAAATGATGAACTTTCTGGTAAAACAAAAATGGCAGAAAATCAGATTTAATCATCCAAGTTATTATTATTGTCAATGAAAGAAGCTGTTGAGGTAGATTTAACAATACGTGCGTATTTAATTTTCCATTAAAAATATAAGCTTTCATTTTTCAGTGCAAGTTTGACAATATATGAAAAAAGCCAGGTTCCTACTATTAATTTTGTTGCAAGAATAAAAAAGTCTTTTAGTAAACTTATAAGATATTCATCCTAATGAGCACGTGTTTCACACACAAAAACTCAACTTTCAAAGATCAAATCGCAAAACTGAATGGATGTGTGTATTGTGACGTCGTGACTGTATTTTTGCTCACATCATTGGACTCAATCCTTCCGGCGATATGTTCATTGGGTTCTAATTGTTCTAAAGAAGACGAAAAGGAATATAAATTTTATACTGTAAAATTGTTTTTCCTACGGCGAAACAATCATCTGTCTTATTCTTCAGATCTTGCTGAACCGTTCGCCATTATCATTTTGTTTAAGCTGCTGGGGTGAAATTTTTACGTAGTTATGTCTACTTCATTAATTACCTCCAGGAGCCCTTCTTTGTTCTTAATCATACAATCAGAGTCGGATAATGTTTCAATGGCTTACTCGTTAATTAAACAAACGAATATTTTAGTAACGTATGCAGCTATTTTGATACAGTCTAATGCGTACAGAAAGAAGCTTAAGCTGTCACTAGTCGCAGTTTTTAATCAATGATGAATCCCTACAGAGCAATTCAAAGGGTCTTCTTCACTACTTGTTATTAATTAAAAACAAGACAAAGGAAAAGTAAAATCTGTGATGGTTATCTTCAACCGTAAAAAGTGACCGGGTGTGACCCTCCATTAGATATACCATAAATCATTAAAGTATCAACATCCAAAGTCCAACAATCCCACTCACTTAAAATACCACATAAAAATTTAACTGCCTAGCACGTTCTGGTTTACCTCTTTAAATCGCTTTGTATTTTAATTTTGAAGGGTTAAAAAAGTAGTTGTAAATTGATTTACGACAAAGACGTGTCTTTCTGTAACCACCCTGTTTAATATCTATAAATAGAGTTGGACTTAAAGATGTAAATTCAATTAAGAAAAAGGCAAAAGAAAGTATTTTACTTGAAACTATTGCTAAAATCGGTATTGAAATTTGTGTGTGAAATTATGATTACTATTGCAAAATCATCATCTCCCTTCATTTACTATAAAATTTTAAGTGAATTTTATGCACGTATCGATTTGCATGCACACATTATAGAAGAGAAGATATTACCCATTCAAAAAATATCAACTAAAAATCTTAATCTTATGTAAATACATATCTTCAAAGGAAAAGGAAAGTTGACAATATAACTTTTTATGGACTTTTATATTTGGAATACATTAGTCTCCTGATTATTCAAATAAACCCAGGCTAGCGCAGCTATTCAATTTTCAATAAATAAAATAAGCCTTTTTTGTAGCTACCATTTCCAATTTTCTTAAGATTCCCAATTATTATTGGAGAGTAAACGGCTTTTTGAATTTTATTTTTCGATTATATTCTTGCAGAGGATGAGGTATGTAAAATAAAAGCATACATCGTCAATACACATTCATATTTTGTATGAGATTGAAGAAAATAGAAAAAATTGATTTTGTTTCAAAATTTTAAATTGACTGGCAAAAATTGCAGAATCTATAGAGGGTGTTGAAAGACTTACCAAGCTTATTTTCATACATTCATTGTATAAAACATTGCACCGAAGATTTACTATTGACAGAAATTGAAAGAATTGCAAACGCTACGGGAAAAGAGAAAGATGTTGGCAATTTCTTTTAGTTTAAATTTGTAATGGGCAGCCAGCATAGCTATCGGGTATTTAATATGAACATCCTTTCATATATATTGGAAATACAAACGTAGTTAATCAACAATCACAAAAGAGAAACCAAATCGTTTTTTGCCATTCTCCTTCCTCTCACCATCTCAACTTCTTTTGCTTATGAAAATTACTTGCACAATGGAATGTCGTCTCTGCAAAATTTGAAAACTTCCGAGGCCATTAGAAAACAAAAAATAAGCAGAAGCTCCCTTCCCATTCTATTTTGCAAACAATTTTTTTATTTTAATATTTTTGGTCAACCAACAACAATAACATGCATTGTCAGTCCATTAAAACAAAAAATGCATCACAAATCCTTTCAAAAATCGAAATTTAAAATTGTTTTTGTTGTTTTTGTTGGTAGTGGTGAAATTTTGGCTTAGGTGATGCTACTACACTACAATCTAGTCAACGGTTTTGATGTGCAAATTGTTAAAAACGACGTCGACTCTGTAGCCTACTTACGTTCCGGTCTTTCTGCCAAAGAACATTTATTCTTTTTAATGTTTTCAAGACGATTATGATGATTATCATCGTCGTCGTCTCGTACTCCTGTTGATCATGTCTCTTCAGTATACACGTAAATGTAGTAGAAAAATCTAACTGTAGGTTTATACAAGCATAAACTATTATAATATTGGTGATGATAATGGCATGGTTGCTGGTGGTGATTCAAATAACAATGCTGCTGCTGAACAACCTCATCTTTAGCTTATCATCATCTTCGATGAGAAAAAATTATTTCACTTCTTGTTTATAAAGTGGAGACGTGCAGATTTGTGAGAGATATGAAAATAGAAAATATGCATCTGGGCACTACAATGCTAAATTATTACTTCAGTTGAAGAACATATTATTATAAAAATTCAGCAGTTTGTTGAATATAGACGCAATATTATATTACAATGATAACGATAATGATATTTTTTCCACTATTGTAGAAACACAAAGGTCTAGTTTGACACCGCTACTGGTTCCGATTTGAAAAAAAGTATTTTTTGTGGGTTCTTTTGTATTTATTAAAAGGAAGTGAATGAGGATGTGGAAGAAACTGACGAAATAGTATCCTTTCTACTTATATCCTTCTCTAGTTAAATATTAAGAATTATTATACCACTGTAGCAATCTTGCTTACTTTGGTTTATTGAATATTTGCATACAGGAAACAGGACTGTAAATCTATATGATCCTGAGATGAATCAAGTGAAAAAGGTAAGGTCATTTCTGTTATGCTGGTTTTCCGCATCTTCTGCCTTTTTCTTCTTTTCAATTCAAACTTGAATTTGAGGGTTTGATACAAGCACCAAAATAGAATATATGAAAAAGAAATGAAAGTAACTTTAAAAGAAAAGAGTCACAGAGTGGGATAAGATGAATGAATGGAGCCTTTAAAGTGTTAAGCGTCTCTCACTTTAAACACGAATTCAACAAAAAGGTGAAAGTTTGACAAACAGCCCAGCAGCCGTACTTAAGTCCATGCATTTCCTCTTCTTACTATATCACACTTTTTTGGATTAGGGGATGTATATTGTATTACATCAATGTCATGCTTCAATGCAAAATTATTATTGCTGTTCATTCATCAGAAGGAGTGAGGTAGTGTGAATATGAAGGAATTAGCCTAAATGTTAGATATTGACCATATTTGACTGAAACATGCATACAAAATTATACACTACAACCAAGGATGCTCAAGGATCCAAAAAAGTTATGTAAATGCCATTTTAAGACTTTTTTCACTTTTTCATCTGGCTAACTTGCCAGCGGCTGTGGTAGTTGCTATCTCAGTTTATTTCTGTCGCCTGTCATAGTCCACTCATTAGAATTCTAAACTCTCCCAGTAAGTTAGACAAACATTATTCACCTGCCTCCACCCTTTTTAAAATTAATATGTGCTTGCTATTTTTATCAAAGGCGGTAAGTACATACTTGTAACTTGTGATGCGTCTGGCAAAAACGCAAATGTAAATTGAAATGGAGAATGCATTTCATGCATTATAGATTTTCCCGGACAAGAGCGATGTATTATGATAATGTCTAATTACAATTCAATGCAATGCAAAACTATTTTTTTCTTTCTTGTCGCAATCATAAAATACAGAAAGTGCATTTAAGTCAGAGTGCAGCTATCAAAGTAATATTACGAGGGTGTTGTAAAAATTGCTATCGAGTAACCTAAACAAGTGGACACGAAACAAGGTGATCAAGATTTTTTTTTAGATTTTGGACTGACTGAGCTAGTTGCAAAAATTTGTTCTTAGAACATGTTACTACTTTTGTAAAATTGGTCATAAGAGGAGTGTGTAATGGCTTTAAAAATTTATATCAAGATTAATGTCTCCAGGTTCTCACTGGATTTTTAAAGACTTATATGGATTTCGTAATCAACAGGTGACTTTGGAGTTTTAGCCGAAGGTGGAGCCGAATTATTATGAGTCAGAGTATATGAATAATTCTCCCCTTAATTGTTTTGTTAGGTGCAACGTTTTTTACAATTTGTAAGACTTCCTTGTTCATTTTCACACATAATTCATCATCATCATTGAAATTTGCTAGGACTATTTAATAACAAAAGCTGTAAATATATTAAACTTATAACATTATCGTAATTGATTACTTTAGCAAAAAAATTCAGCATGCCCCATCATTTAATTACCTACGTATCTATCAGACGTATTTAAAGTTGCGTTTGTATCTCAGGCGCTATTGCAAAAAGAGGTTTTTGAAAACCTTGGCCTTCTCTACCCAGTAGAATTTGCAATTTTCAATACCTTGGTAATCCAATTTCAATCCCGTCAGTAAAAAAGAGCTAACGTGTAGAAACTCATTTACGACTTTGCAATGGCACTACTGACACAGTAACATGTATGAATGGGGCGTCATCATCGTAAACACCAAACATCATCATCGTTTTCATTTTCCTTTACTGCTGCAATTCAAAGCTTTTATCCTACACATAAAACGCCGTTTTGATACGCAGTTGGGAAAAGCAGGTAGCTTTTATAGTTATTTAAAGTAATCAGTATAAACACCAACAATTATATCAACATAAAAACATGTACATCAAAGAGGATACCTATTGCCACTCGTATATACAAGTAAATCAGATTGAAGGAAATAATCAAGACAGGAAAGGATTCCTCTCATTTACCAAACGTCATCAACCCTATCACCAAAATTTATACATGTATCTCTATGCACGAGTTATACATCTTCCTTTTTCGTCTGGGGCAATCTGCAAAACCTGAAATTTGGGTAAAGCAAAATATTGCAAGGATTGCACCAATATTTTAAGATGCTTTCACATATAGACACACAAGTTTTTGTGGTTGTGGTTGCAGAGGAGAGATGAGAAATGAATGATGATAAGAGAATATAACGAAAAAGCGCTTTCTACTACATCTTTTTGTCTATCTATATGAATACTCACATTATGATTTTGATTTTAAGTGGAGAGCCAAGATGAGAGAGATGAGATGAAGAAGTTGAATGAAATTACGTAGAAAGTACTCATTCAGTGAGTGAAAAACCAGTTGAGAAATTTCTTGCAAGGGAATGTAGGAGGAATCATGTGTGTCTATGTGCCCAACAACTTTGCATTGTTGTGTTGCATCTCATCTTTTAAAAACTGACGTTGTTGTAGCTCACGCTGCTGATGATTTTATGAAAAGTGCAAAGTAGAGAAGCCTGTGCGCTTCATGTTTCTCCAATAGAGGAGGAAATCATAAAGTTGGATGATTATAGTAGTGATGACGATGAAAATGAGAGAACCTGTTGCTGCCAATTGCTATGCATTTCTCATAACAGAGAAGGGAGATTTTCTTCTTCTTCATCGTGCTTGGGCTGGTTTCTTAGAACTTGTTGCCTTTATTCTAGTTTTGGCTTTCATGCCAGCAACACAGGTACCTTTGGTTACGGTCGCTCTGCCTTTTAAAGTTGAGGCCACAATAAATGTGTTTAACTTTACCTGAAAAAATAACCTTTGTTTGTTCGGCGGCATGGCGGTGCCTTACTGATTTGTGTAGGTGATGAGGTTTTCGTTGGTGAAATAGTGCACGCATTATTGAAGAAGCCGAGATTTCTGGATGTGCAGGTAGAAACATTAGAGTGCAGCTTATACTAGCAAGAAAAGCCGGTGGCGGTTACATATTGAAAATAAGTGATTTGTCCATGAGAAGAAAAATTGTTGAAAGGAATTTCAGTGGGGTTTAAAAGGACTAGAAAAGGAAGCAGAGGGAACTCATTCCAAAGAATTCTTCTGGATACCTGCATTCATAAAGAATTGCGTATTTCTATCCATTTTTCATGACCTCGAATTTTATTACTTTGTTCCTTACTTTAGTTCCGTAAACACTGAATGAATATTGTGTATTGAAGACTTTAGAGTGCTGTTTTTAAAATATGTGACTGGGTCAGCTACTTTGTCAGTTTTATTAAATATTTAAGTATATTAAAAGAATTGTGAAAACTGTTAAGACATTAAGTGAAGCCACTGCAAACGTTTACTCCTTCTAAATTAATTTATAAGTTATTTATTCGTACAATGTTGCATTAGGATGTCACCTCTGATTAAAAATAAATGCAAGCTAAAAGCAAAGAACTGTTTGGCGAGGAATAAGATATTTATTCTGCTCTTAATTTAATGGCTGCTTCAAGGTGTATAAATAGAGCCTTTCCATTTCCAATATACCATAAATAAATTAAAGTGGAATAACAAATTGAGATCAAAAAGCAAACTCAAACAACTTGTCAAAAGAATAAAAATAGCAGCTTTCTTCTATAATCTGCAATGTCTTTTAAGATGGAGGTTAACGTGAAACGAAGCCATTATTATGGCATTGGGATTGGTAAATATAGAAGTTGACCCTGTAGCAAGGGTACTTTCCACGTCCACCAGAGCTACAAAAATATTATCTTCTTAAAGCAATATCAACAATCCTTTGTAACTTCACCTTCACCACCGTCACTACCTTTGTAATTCTGTAACAAAAACCCATTGCCTACCTCATCCTCTTCCTCCAGACTTGCTCCAAGCAATTGCAGCTTGAGCACCTTATTTTCTTCACAAAACAACTTGTTGGCCATACAATTGTGATCAACAACAAAATTGGGTTTTGCTTCTTCAATGATTTGACCTGAAAACAGTGTGAGCGTGAGCAAAGCCTTTGTGCAAGTGAGCTGGATTTTGAACAAGAATAAAGTACAATAGTTCACTGGGAAACAAAAATCCCTTTTCCCAAATTCCCGGCCATTCAAAAAGTTCTTAATTGTTGCAACTTTAATGTGCAACAGACAAAAGGAATACCTTGATTCGCTTTAGATATTTTCAAATTAATACATAAATTGAAATTAAATATTAAATTTTTATTACATGGATATAAACAGCGAATGAGTGTATGCCTAAAACTATAAACTGTTTTAAACAGTGATTGGGCTGGATATGCCTGATAAAATTAGTTATTTCTGAAAAACATTTCCAATATAAAGGAACACAATATGACAAAGTATACCTGTTGTTCGCCATTAAAATTATAAGTTAATAAATAAAGCAAACTGTTATAACCAACATTTCAATTCCAAAGAACATGCAAATAATTGGCCCTACCGTCCTGAGATCAAAAATTCTTAAAAATTTTATATGTAGACTGTGAGCATTGTTTCTCTTAATAGTTCTTATTTTGGTTTTCTGAATAAGTGTCAAATTTGAAAGAAAATTGAAGGGACATTAAATCAAAGGTAAGACAAAGCAAAATATTTACAATTTTTAAAATAAAAATGCAAGATGAAAACACAAAATATGAGTAATGTAATACAACACATGCGTGAAACAAATCCACTTTTTTATGGCAGTGGTAATAAGATACTGTCATTGTCGAAGGATAGTTTGCTTTTTTAAATCAATGCAAATAATTTTATGACAGTTTTTATCCCCTTCTGTCATTATCATCGTGATTTTTGAAAGAGCTAAAGATGTATTTTTAGTGGAAATCATGTATTCTTTGTAAAAACGTTCTATTTGACTTTTCATAAAATCGCATATTTTCTATTTAATGAGGATCAGTTCTTGTCAACCTTAAAATGTAATATAAAAGAACCCTCAAATAGATTTCTTTATACAAACTATGAATAAATGCGGGATTTAACAAAAAAAGTGAACGTGGAGAGTGAGTCGAGGTCAAACTGCGTGGGAAGCTATTGAATAATTTCTTAAATTTACATTAATAAAGGATAATAAATAATTTTTACTCTGGAATGAATATGCAGCTTATAAGTGAGTTTTCATACTGTACGCGTAACCAATGGCTTATAATAAGTAACTAAAATTCCAAAATTACAGTGGACAAGAAGTTACCTTCTGTTAACAAAATACTTATTAAATTATTCTTTCATTATCTCTTATTGGAGCAGCCATTTTGCCTAAATATAAATACGCATATGCTTCGGGGAATGCCAGTTCAATTGCCGTGAAAAAGACTCGTCATTTCCAATTGTACACCTCCTTGGCACTTGTCTCATGTAATTAAGGTTTGCATAAAATTACCTCACTTTTGACAATAAATTTAGTAAACATTTCTGTTTCAACTGTCAGAAATCTATTTGCAAGTGAGAATTAAATAATTTGAATATTTGATTAGAAGCTATTTATTAAAATTCATTAACGATAAGAAAAGAATAATGATATTGCATTAGAAGTTCCTGCGGCATTTCTATCAGCCTCTTGGGCTGTCTTCCCCTTTTGAATGCTATTTTTATCCTTGTGTAGATAGATTCTCTTCACCTGTAATAGAATCAATATGCAAATATCCACCAATTAACAATTCAGAGTTTCAATGCGTGTCATACGTCGCCTGATTTGGATTATGCAGGACATTTTTCTAACATATTCTGCAATAAAAAATTCAATTTTTACAATTCTTTTCTTGTATATGATAGCATGTTTATATTTGGTTTTGTTGTAGTTCAAATATCACAATCGTGTGTATAAAATGTTCTCTTTATGTTGTAAAAGTATGTCCACGTCATTTTTAATTGTAGTATCATATGCATGCCTTGAACTCTATCATTAAATGATTCTTTTGACATCCATTTAACAACCGACAGAAGAAGAAATGGCAAGCCACGCCATGCAAAAGTGCATTTATCCTTTTTGCCTGATCTGATTATTATCAACTGTCCATATTCATCATCATCCTCATAATATTATCATATCTTTGATTTAATAGCTCAAATGAATGTTTAGCATTTTTCAAACATTTTTTCTTGAGAGTATCTATCCTTTAAACTTTTTTTTGTGTTTAGAACAATATCAGAGGGAAGCGTGATGTATCACAGGTGGAATATATAATAATTTTAATCAGTTTAAAAATGCATTTATGAGCAAGGTCCTCCTATTCTTTGCTCTTGGAAGGAACAATGCATTACTGAGTATTTTACATGCTGAAATAGAGTAATTTCTGCTGGCAATTAAAAACTAGGTGAACTATTTTATGGTAAATTAGTGTATGTGGGGCCATTTGATCTCTTCATTTACCCCATTTAGTATGAAACTAATTGAAATCTTTTGTAACTTTGGCTGGTTAACCTTCTCTTTTCAATAAGATAACAATGTTGGATGTAGTATACGTTTCTACTGTGATGATTTTTATATCGAATCTGATTTTGTCTGTTCATAGTTGCTTATCAATAAAAATAGAATTTGGCGACGAAGAGGGAACGGAGCGACTTACGGCCTTCCTTTTATTATTATTAATAGCTGATATAGAGAGGTACCTTTTGAGTAGAGGCTGGTCACGAGAATTTCTTAATGGCTCTCTCCACTGCTCTCCCTTATAAAACTAAAAAATCATTTAATTCACTGAATTTATTCATAAAATGGTAATAAAAATGAAAAATTGCATTTGATGACAGAATAAAATTAAATATATTTGCATTTTCCAAAAGTGGTAAAGTTGAAGGACAAAGCAGAAAATTAAGTCTCTTAATCAGATTAAAAAACTGGATAACTAGCTACATCGTAAAAGTGGAAGTGGTAGAACATTATTAATTGTAGATTAACAGAGTTCTTCTCTACGCATACAGAGGATGGAACAGAAACAAAATAAATTCCATTTGCATTCAATGCTAAGGATTCTGCGTAAATAATAATTTCTAATCCATTTCCGTTTGCATTCTTTTCAATATACTTGGTTGAGTTGTGATATCCTTCATTCACTATGTTTATTACCTGATTGATGTGTAGGTGTGTGGCGGAAGTGTTTCCTTCAGGACAATAAAAATATTTTTGTGCTTCTCTAAATCAATTGAAAGCAAGCAAGAGTAATTGTAATTATAAGGTTTAGTAAACGATGAAAGAAAACTCGAGTTAAGTAAAGCTTTGTTCTTCCTGCAGCAATAATTGCAACTGATTAGTCTCTCTTTTATAACTTATAAAAAAACTTTCTTTTTGAAAAAATAATATTCCATTCAATCAACTCAATCTTCCCAAGCAACAGGGAAGAAGAGCAATAATCTTTACTGTGTTTATTTACAACTTTGAGAATGATGTGATTATTGTGATGTACCTATCCACAACAAATGATGGGATTTTCTCAATAGCACAACCTCTTTGTTTTCATTAGTTTTGAAGGATTTATTATTACAAAAAAGCCAAAATCAAAGGCTTGCGGTGGTGAAGTCATTAGGCTTACTTATTACCATACAACTATTTCTGTTTTTAAATCATTTTTTCATTAAAGGGATTTCACTAGAAGCTTTACATTAAGAAGGCAGACTAAGCTGTTCTGTACAAGGCCATCTTTAATGTTAGTGACCCTATTTAAAGTATTTTAAATCATTGTTTATTTTTTCCATTTGACTTTCCCTTGGAGAGAAGGCATCTGAGGGAATAATTTTTAATGAATATTTTATTTGGAAGGGGATGTAAATGCAAGACTGATCAAAATGAAGGGTTAAGAGGCACGTTTTTCAAGATAGTTTAATACTTACCTTGACTGAGAAATGTATTGTATATTGAGCGTATAATTAGGCAATAATGTGGAGGATGGTTTAAAGTATAATTGAGTTTTTAATGGATTTATATACTTTGTACATTCATTTATGCGAGCTTACTGTATCAAACTAATCATAATATCATTAAAAGTATTCATTAAGAATAGAAGATGAATTATTATTCAAATAAATCGACATAAAAGTATATTCTGGATTTGCTTTGTAAGGAAGCTTGCTTGCGTTAAAACAATTTGAATATTGAGGAATGCCTTAATAAGAAAATGATGCTTACCTTGATCTGTGTGAGTAAGGTTGGATAAAATTGCTTTTGTGATTCTGCAGTAACATGCCTCTATGAGGTTGCTTACACTGAAGATAGACTCTCTTTGAAATTTCTCGTACGCAATTTTTTATTTTACTAATTATAAGAATATAGTTACTCATTTAAGTTTTTGCAAGTAACTTAATGGCTTCCAATTTGCAACTTGTGTTGCGGAACTTTAAGCAGACCCCTTTCATTATTGTAATTTAACATAGCAACTATATTGCTAGAAATAACTGTTCCCCTTGTAATGTGATTCTTACCGTTCGTTCTTTAAACAATGATTATTGAAACCAAATACACCAGACTTTGTTTTTGCTTGTATCATATTAACTGCTCATACCAGCAAAGAGCATCTTGGATTGAGTCCCGGTATATTTTCCACGCCCAGCTAAGCCCTATTTAAATTTTTGCGGTTCCCACAGCAAAAATTTTTCAATGCAAAACTACCAACTTTGCAAATGCTGTATCCACACACTATTCATTTGCAGAGTTTTATTTAAAAGTGGAAAATAGCTTTGAATGAAGATTTTGCAAGAAAAATGTCAGGTCATTATTAAAGTTATTTATGTCTCGTAATAGTTATGCAACTGGGGTTTCTTGTGGTAGAAATTTGGCTTTTTATATGTTTTACCAAAATAACCATTTTACCACTACCGCCATAACACATAACGTATCCGAGAAATTACAAGTTGAAAGATTTGAATACTTTTAAAGGTCCGATACCAACTGAAAACATAAAAGACTAAACACGCCATAGACTTGTCGGCAGTCTTTAAACAGTGCAACAGCCCAACTTACTATTTTAATATGCGTTGATAAACAATACCTTTTACTCCCTAACTGTAGTTTTTTTCAATTAGTGTAATTTTAAAGTTTCGAAGCATAACTCCTTCATCATCACTTTTTATGAAATATTACGCCATCTTTATCTGACCAGTGCTGCTGTTGATCCTGATAATGATTTTAGTAATAATAGTTTTGCTATGTAATATATGACACAAAACTGAAATCTGATAGTAAGCAGCAGCCAAAGCATCTGTATTTTTTTTAAATTCTTACTTTTTGCTATTAATATTACTGTACATTTTGGGATAAGGGTGTTACAAATTCTAAAAGGGACTTCAAAATTTAACAAGTCACTAATGGTTACGTGTCAAAATATTATTATCGTTAGGCAAGAATAACAAAATTTTTAACAAGATGTGATGTCTATTTTATGAGATGTGAAACCTTCCAAATTTTAAAAACATTTGCAGAAATATGAACAGAAATAAGAGATGTTGGAATTCATTAAATATGCTTGCCTGTAAAATGATAATTTAAAAATGAGTAAAAATAGACTATTGTTACTATACAGTGGAAATAATTTTAACGAATGAATGGTTTAAAAATTACGAAGCAATAGTCGAACGTGGCACTTTGGTAGCCATCAGCAAGAAAAAAGTTATGCATCATCGTAATCAAATAAAAGCTGGGCCCTTATTGAACAAAGACTTTTCGGGTGTGGTGCCAGTCAGTGTTTGCTCCAACAGTAAATTGTAGCAAATTTTTACTGCTGTATTTACCACGCTAAAACTACAAAACCATGTATAAAAATCAGTGGAAGGGTTGAGATTGGATCTCTTACTCTCTGTCATCAAGGATTTGTGATTTGGTTTGTCTTATTAGAAAATCGCATATTCAAATCTAATTTGCTACTTTCATAACATGAGTTACTTCATTCTCTCTCCGCCTTGATATGAGAATAATTTGAGATATGTCATAATTTACACATACACCTCAAAAATTTTAAATTCAGTTGAAATACTAAAACACTCGCATTTTTTAATCAAAATTATACTTTCACAGACAAGATCTGTGCAAACATGACAAAATATTTGCTTTGATTTGCAGAAAATAAGCAAAATATATTATTCCCTTCAATAAAATAAAGTGATATTTTATCTATCTTCGTTAACTATTTTAAGGTTCGGCCCTAATATTTTCAGATTATTGAGTCCCTTCCTTCTTGAGATTGAATTTTTGGTGTTTTACACAAATAAAAATGGATTTATATAGCTCAAATAACCTTGGTTCTAGTATATAGTACAGATTAAAATATTTTTGTTCTTATCAGAAACTAATGAGAGTGCGAGTATGGAAACTGTAGACCAACTTTGGCGTTCTTTAAACATCTAATCAAATACAGTATATCTGTTTGATGATTAATTGCATTCTGTTCCTAATTATGATTCTTTATTATTTTTATTATTCAAGCCGTATCATGTGAGTCATATCTTTTACCGCATCTATAAACACAGGTATTTTTAAATATAAAGAGAAAATTAATCTAATATCAGAAATAGTTTCAGTGAATGGCTTAGCTCACGTTAATCAATTTGATTATGGAATGCCTTTCATTCAATACACAAGGAGTCTTTTTGAGAGAAAGGAGTTACAAATGCTCAATACCATACTGATTGTGAGGCAAAGCCATGAAACACATTTTTAAGATGAAGCGCCATTTAAGTTTAGTTGATGTGAGGATGGATTAATTGTTTTAAAGCAAAATAAAAAATTGTGATAGGCTATGATTAAATTGGTTTGTATTTAATTTAATTTCCGATTTGAAAATAGTGAAAAAATATATTTGAACTTACTTGAAGTATGGAAAACATAGAAAGAAGGATTTAAAAACAAAAATGATTGTTCAGTTCATTCATTTGCTTTTTATTAGCTATTGCTTTACTTCATGGTTCGTTGTTTTGAGGAAGAACAAAAGCATTTTATTAAATCGATGGTTATCATGAAAAATCCTACAGTTTTTTATATTTTGAACGTAGGAAATCTTTATGATATTCCTTCAATGTTTAAAAATCGTTGAATTTAACTTGTAATACTCGTAATCCTACTTCGTTTTGTATATTATTATGATTAACTAGCTCATTTTCTAATTCAAAAAGTCAGACGCGTGCTGAAGTAGAGATTGATTGCAGGGATTGTTTGGCACTGTGCCCATGAAAATAAAAAAAAACTATTTTTTACACTTCCATAAAATAATTATATGTATAGTCCGAAAAGGTTCATGAACAAATAACGGAATCAAACTAGAGATGAGTATAATATTATAACAAAGAGGAGAACAAGAAGAGTCGGTAAATCTGAATTGCAGCGCAATAAAAACTGAAAAAGAGTATAAAATTGCATGCTTCTTGATTCAGGAGTGCAGTGTAGATACTCACGGAAGCGAATAAAAATTAAAAAGTGGATTTTTTTCTATGCAAAATAAAGAAGTGGAAAAAAGTTGCAGTATAAAATTGTTAAGGTTAACCGATCATTACTAAATTTAGCTCGTTTGTATTAAAACAATGCACGTACTTTGTGTATGTGCTTGTGAGACAGAATCAAACGATAATTATAATATACAATTTTCCAATTATTATATAATTTTTCAAAAACCTAAACATTTCATGAGCGAAACAGGAAGTAAGTCAAAAATTGAGTAAGGTTGCGAATGAAGAGGGGCACTGCTCCGAAGAGAATCTGAGAGATAAGGCGGAGGGCATTCGGACAAGCACCTTTGTTTTGTATTATTCTTTTTCTCTGTAAAACACTACTCCAAGAATGTAATTTAAAAAAGGGAATTATTACACTTACGTAACTGAATTACAAACGTGAGAATTCATGCAAAACCTTTTACTTCTTTACTTATTACTTACTCCTGTTCTATTTTAGTAGAACGGTAGATTTTTTTCCACAAAATGAAGATGTATTATTGGACTTCTTTCTCTCCTATTTAAACTACCATTAATCTACCAAATCTGTAAATAAAATTGACATGCATAAAAGGTGTAAAAACTTTGATAATTTCTTGCTTTCAAACCTTGAAAAGTACTTAAATGCTATAACTTACAGTTCATAACAGTGTATAAGTTACAGCTTACCCTTCTTGCAAACCCTTTAACAGATTGATGTGGATCGTGATAAAATTCAGGGAAAGATTTTATGTGCACCTTAAATAACATTTTTATATTAAAGCAAAACTTCAAGTCATGGCTTTATCAACTCCCCTATAAAGAAAAACGGATTTGCTAATAAGCTCAAATAATTTTCATGGTCCCTATTTCAATCCAGTTACGCAGCATAATATCTCGGATTAAACAATGTTAATAGTAAACAGTCAAGAAGAGATAATATCTTCCACTTATAGTCACACTCCTCCTCTATGACTGTGACGAAGAGCAAACTGTTTATTTTAAAAAGTGCCAAATGTGGTTTTTGCTTGGTACGTCTTGCTTTTTATTAGTGTAAAGAATAAGTATTGAAAAAGTGAAAAGCTATGACATTGATCTTGAACACTGATTACAATTGAAGATGACATGCAATGTGTGTGTACGCGTAGATGTATAAATGACTGAATTGGCACTCAATCAACGAAATCCATTTCGAAATATTATTTTACAATAATAGTGAAGAAGTTGTGGTGGCAAAAAGAAGAATCAGAAAAGGGATCCTGTTATTTCAACATATCAGTATTCTAGTACTTAATTTTGACGAATCATACGTTGCAGATCTCTTCATTTATTTTTTCTTCAGCTACTTATAAATTCGCTGCTCTCATCTCGTTAAAAATCAGGCCTGACCTGATAACTATGAATGAATATTTTCATCGTTGTTATTATTAAGAGCTAAAATAATATTGACTAGAGAAGGGAAAAAGCAATAATAAAAGTTTTGCTCACGCTACTACACTGCTTATACGCTACTGACATTACTCATATTATTGTGAATGAATACTTAGTTAGAAAAACGGTATTGTGGCACTGATTAGTAAGCAAAAGAGTGCAGAATGTATTTTAAAGGTTGAGTGATAAAACTGAATGAAAATTACACGATGCTGATGATGATTTCGGTGTAATCCGATTCCTTGAGAATGACTGATGAGTTTTTTTCTGTTTCTTTATAGTTGTAATAACCAAAAAGAAGTGTCCATAAACAATACCCCGTCATCATGGCACATTTCACGGGCTATTTACTTGGCAAAGTCCAATTGGACGGAGCTATACGATCCGAAGTTTTAGCGAGTCTTGTGGAGACCCTCATACAACGTTATCAATCAACAGACCCATCCAGGAAATTAGCCAAATTCAATGATAATCACAGGTAAAGTAACGATTTCAATTTAAAAAATATATATATTTTTCCTATAAAAGATGAAAGAAACCAGAATGAAATTATGTAAAGTTGACAGCAGCTATGTACCTATGTGCGAAACATAGGAAAACTTCTAGAGGAAAAGCTTTATTCATCATTATAATATCATCAAATCGTCTACGTCAGCCACCATCACCATCATATCCTAATTACTTGTATAATATAATCTCCTGGCCAATTTCGATTATAAAACGGTTTTCTACCCTACTTAGTTTTTTTTTTCAATGCAATGATAAGACGCAACAACGCAGTTTTATAATGTATATCACGAATTAATTTCTGCGACAAGTGAAAAAGAAGAAAGAAGTTTGCAAATTGCAATATCTTTTATCCATCATATCTGTATTTTCATCATCATGATACGATATCAAAATTTCCGCAGCACCTTCTTTCCTGCATTTTGTGAGTTATCCTTTTAAAGTAATAAACATTATTTCGCTCAAAGAAATACACGGTTGATTAAAAACTAGGATTAGTTTTCATACGTACAAACTATAGTGCTTCTGGGATTTTACAAATGCCGAAACTGAATGACTCATTTGTTTCAATAATACGTAATGCGAATCGTCATTCTCTACTCATCATTATAAAAAAGTCGAATTGTAGAGTAGTGCAAAATAACACTATGATGGCAGCTTTCATTCTCATCTTAATTTACATGGAAAACACAGATTGAGTCTCATTTCTTTTGAATATTATTCTCGACGATGAAAAAGCAATAATTTGCCTATAAATTTTAAAAGGTTGAGCATTAAAGAGGTAACAAGTGAATTAGAATGTGAAGAATTATCGCATCGTTATCATTCCCTTCCTTACCATATTGATTGAAGCATTGCTTACTTTTTCTGCTATGCTTGTTTGCAGCAACAGGTTCTTTCTAGCTCTCATCTTGACATAGAAAAGAAGGGAGAAATATTAATAACAGTAATGAATTCCATTACAACAGTACAATTATCGTTGTTTTGGTCACGTTGTTGCTTGTCATGTTTTAAAAATTTCTGATCTTTCTTCTGCATAAATGTCATTTACATGATGGGGTTAAACTTATTGAAAAATGGGAAGGATCTGGTTGCATTTCAATGCTATTTTGATTTCTGCAAATTGATTTTCTGTTTAATTTTGTTTGCTTGCGCAGGTATTCTATTGAATGTTCCGAAAGGGGGCTAAAGCTGACGTCACCCGGGGTGAAATCCAAAGATGAGGGATTCGAGTCGGATACTGAGTCCATACGATCAGTAAAGATAAATGAGTCCGTGGATTTGGACATTGCGGATTTGATGGACCACTTAGAAATTGCAAAAGAGGAGAAAAAGACTGATAATAGTCATAGTAATATCAATAGCAAGCAATAGTAATAGTCCTGGGGCAAGTAGATGTCCTCCCCAATTGCATTCATCCCTGTCATCATCAGGTGGATCAATGGATAATACTAGCATTTCCAGTTCTTCAGGGCTTCATGTCTCCGATGACAGCAACTCGTCATCATCTGGGAATGGCTCTGACTCCGACGAGTTCTGCAACTCTGGGGAGACCTCTCCTTATTGGGAAAATCTGCCAAATCTATCTTGTTTTCAGTCCTACCCCATCGAAGATGTTGTTTTTTGTCATTGTGACTCTCAGCATCCATCCACTCTTGTTTGGGTAGTAAGACATTTGGAAAAAATGATGGCTCTTGTGACTTCGTTCCGCACCCGCTCTGAGGCAGAGGATTTGTTTCAAATGTACAGAGACCTCCGACTTAAATTGAAACCGATTCGTTACGGTAAATTCAGTACGCATCATCAGCATCCCCCAAATCACCCTGGCCTTCCAAACAAGCTTACGTATGGAATGCCTTTGTCATCCTCTGGCACCTCCACACCCTCCACGTTTTCAGATTTGGCTAGTGGTAGCAGCAATAGCTTGTTAAGCGATAGCAGTGCTTCGGCATTTTGCTCTTTGCCCCCTGTTTACCCCACAGAGATTTTGCACGAGACGCAGAATAAGTCACCCATGTTCACTGTTCATGATGCAATATCCTTGGATTTTGATTTCAATGGGTCCACTTACAGTAGTGGAAGTGCCAATTCGGAAAGTACAACGGGAACTGGTAGCACGACAACTTTAACGAATGTTGGTATAAACAGTCATTCCTCCTCGATTATGAAGGAGCCGCTTGGAAGAACTGGCTCCAACTCCTTGTCACTCCACCAACATATTTACGTGTCCAATCCAAACATTCTTCGTTACGAAGGGAATCCGACTGATGATGAGGAAGAAGATGATGATGATGAGGGGAGCACTATACGAAATGATTCAGAGGACTTCCATCCTCATCCTCACCACCATCTCCAACACCACAAGCACCACCATTATGAACACAGAAAGTTTTCACTGTCAACTCCAGCTGTTAATGTGAGCCATAGTTTGCTTTTATCGCAAGAGAGGGAAGAGGGGAACACAACGTCAGAGGTTTTTAAGCCCATACCCCCAGAAAAACCACAAAGGAAAATGTACATGTCTTCAAGTAAAAGCTCCGGAGGGACGATCAGTTCAATGAGCAATAAGCATAGTCTGTCGTCTTCTTCCCTTCCTCAAATGGTATCCAAATCAATGTTGTCGACCCCACAACCATTAAACTCTTCTTCATCAACGTCCGCATCATCCGCCGCTATTTGCAGCGGTACCAACGGAGGCACTAGTAGCAATAGCAATAATAGTAACAGCAACAAGCCAGTTGTGTTGGTGCCTTTAAAAACAGAGAGTGTGAGTTCTCCCCGAAGCAACTATCCGAAGGAGTCGTATTTATATCATGTGATGGGACGAAGTTCCTCAACCTTTGCCCCGTACCAAAGGTCATTGAATTTCATGCCTTACCAGTATGGCCCTGGTGGAACGGCCAATTCATCAGGGGATTACTATGCTTGGGGTAAAGGGAGACATCTGCTAGTTCCCTTCTCCTCTTGGTTGGAACTATCTGAGATGCCACAGATTCCCCATGCTGGTGTCAACAACGGATGTAACAACGCCGCCATGAGTTCCTCATCTCGCCACGGCACTTCCAAAAGTTCCCGTCAAAACTCAAGAAATAGTCAAAGACTTGCTGCAGCCATTGCAGCTGCATCCAACAATCCTAAAGGAACTTCAAAAATGCTTTTACGGGACCTTTCAGCAAGGGATCATGGGGTCTGGGCAAGCTTATCGCAAAGATTTAAGAAAAACTTTAGAGAGAATCTTATTCCAAAACTTAATGGAATGTGGTCTCAGCAGGGAGCTGAAGGTAGTCTTAGCAAAAGTAAGAAACGAGCTAATAAAAAGGTAACTTTCAACGCCTGGGCTACAGTTCAAATGGTATGACGACTCCCCCCATTCATTTCCTCCCTGAAACAATTAGCTCATATTATTGTTAAAATCTTTTATTTTATCGCAATAGAATTAAGTTTTTTTGCACAATTCTTCTTCACTCCACTTCTTTTTGAAAGATAGCTTTATGATTGTTACGTTAATGGGTTAATATTAGAACTCATCGCAGTTTTTATACTTATAAGTAGTACCCCTTGGATTCTTTTCATTTACTTGTTTTTAGCTAAATAAATTAACGAAGGAAGTATTTATAAGATTGTAACAGCTTGTTGGTCCCTGAAAAAAAGATTCATTCTATAATAACTGTTATTATTATTATTTTTTATTAATATTATTTGATTATTATTATAATTAACATGTCCATATACTGATTCCGTAGTAATTCAAGGTCTGATAAAACAAAGTCACACAACATACGAGATAAAAATAGCAAAGCATTAATATGGTTAAACTTTTAATCATTGTGATCATGTACGTTTCCATTTCTTATCTGAACCCTTTCCATGTTGACTTTTTTTTTGGTTGAAGAAGCGTTTTAACATATTTTTGTAACATTGAGCCAAACTAATTATATATATTTTTATAAAGCTGACAAAACTTCTTCCTCTTTGTAAAGAGTAGTCTTTCTTAAGTTGTTACAATGCAAAGAAAAAATACGGCTCTTTTACAGATTACATCTTTAAATAACAATGACCTTTTATAGTTTTAATTTTATGTAGATTAGTTACTCGGATTTTCAACAATATTCCTTACTTTTGACTATGTTGTCGCCAATTTAAAGAAAATTGTATATTGTTTATACTTTATTGTTGTAATTACTTTTAATATATATAATATTGTATTACATATTTTCCCACTATGATCTATTCCAAGTCTCGTACACGAGCTTACCTAATATATGTGTGAGATGAAATTAAATCCAATCTTTTTTCTTACGTGGTGGCTGTATTTCTTTCTCTAACATATTTACACTATGTAAGTTGCTAATCGTGCTGAACATGCATACTTCTTTGATATAAAAAAGTAAATACTAATTACAGACGTCGTCTTCCCTTTTTCTCGTTTTTAATTTCTTTTAATTATGCAACAAAAAATGTAGCTCTAATTAAATTTTTGCATGCTGTAATATTTCTTTTTCGTTTTGACTCTGGCTATGTTTTTGGCAAAATAAATTGACAGCAAATTTTTTGAAGGTCTACAAAAGAAAAGGTGTCTAAAGTTGGTTTCTGTGTCATCTCAAACAAAAGGTATGAAATTAGTAGGTACATTTCCCCTTTCATTGTTTTAAAAAATCTTTTTGTGATTCGCATTCTCCTTTTGTGTGTATGCGTTTAAAGGAATTCATTTCTGCGAATGGAAGCAAATCAAATTCATTTTTAATGGGAAGTTAACCGAATTATCTCCGTGTAAAAATATATAGAACATAATTCAACGCTTTTATCTAAAAGTTCTTTAAAAATTTTATACTCCTGCTTGCTACAATAAGATTTTTTTCGTTTTGAGATATTTCTTGTCACCAAAGAAGATTTGCAAAAAAAGTCCCAGTTATTAGTTTTTGTTGGCGGTAATAATTACATTCACATACAAAGCAACATAATCTATCTCTTTCAAAACCGTGATGACGGAATCGGAACCATTTTCAAAGTCCCGTGACTTTCTAATTCGCCACAGCATATTATATACGTTACAGAATAACGAGACGAAATGTTTTTTCAATGGTCAATGTCCGGTCCTGATGTAAAATGACACTATTCATCTTTAATTCATCTTCATAATAATAATCATAACTGACTCTGACTCCTGGCCGTCATCATCTTTTTTAAATAAAAAAAACTTTTGTCTAGCTGGCTCTCCTTTTATCTTGCTCCATTTTTTACTACAATAATGATGATCAGAGACGATTTATGTCATGTTTACACAAAATTAGTTCTCTCCTGTTTCCCCCGTAGTATTTTAACTTCACACGTCTATTTATTTTTACACATTTCTAAAGTTCCCTTCACTCCAGTCACGTTTCTTTCCTCTTTCGAATAAATTCATTCCTCTAGAAATTCACGAAAATCAAATCCATTGCCAAGAGCATCAAAATTTAAAGGGATTTCTTGTTTTTTGAAATAAAGCATTCTAATCATTTCTGAATACCTTTCGTCCTTACAATTACACTATGCCAGTAGCACATCCACATAAAAAATCTATGTCGTTACCCTAACAATAATCATAAAATTAGATTGAATTGCAAGCGGCAAATATTTTTTGCTCGAAACAACCAACCCAGTGTAAAATATCTGTAGCAGCACATGCCATATTTTCTTTATAAAATTATTGTCTTTGACGACAAATGTGATGATATCTTGCAAAACATTTCGGCATTTTGTTACTTGGATGCAAGATTTTTTGTAAACAAACAAAAATGCACATCGTTAGGTAAATGTAGCTACCAATTTTAAGTTTTGACTTGCATCGTAATCATTTCACATTCCATTGTTGTTTTACAGTAATGGCAAGTCATTATGTTTGTGTTCTTCATTTTCATACGGCTGCAAAACGAGCATTATTATTGGCATTTTTGGATTTTAGTTGATGAAAGGTACTCTTTTAGGCCATTGTATTTGGTAAATTATAAGTATTATTGCTTTATTTACCTGTTTTTTTTTGTCTCACTCAACACCGGAGCAAGAATCATCTTTTGAAAAAATATTTATAAGCAATTATCTTTATACGCGAATTATTATTTTTTCAGTGTCAGGTTTGATGACGATTATTATTATGATGATGATGACTTGACAGCTAACACTGCTCATCCTTTCTCTTCAGTTCTTTTTACTATGGATGCTATTATAATATGGCATAATATATTTCTAAAAGATAGAAAAATTGTACACTACTCCCTCCTTGACATAATTGCTTAACAAGGGAACAATTAATATTCATGGGATTCGCTCAACAATCCCAAAATTATTTTGCTGCCTTTATTACTATGTAAAATCATTTAAATCTTTTAACTATTTTTATTTTTCGTTATTTAAGGTTAAATAAATGCATCTTATTCAATTTTTATTAGCAATGCCGAAAAACAGGGCATGTATGGTCAGTTGTGCTGGTATTCAATGTGCAAACTGACTTGAATAGTGTTTACCATCTCCGTTTTTGTAGCTTTTTGAAAATGTTTTGCACTTGCACACAATTCCTTTTCATTTGATCAAACGTCTCTTTCTATCTCGTATAGGAGCAATCATTTTTTTTTAGAAATCACTTTGCCTTGTCGTTGGTCATTTAGCAAAATTATGAATTATTCGTGACTTTTTGACTTCCCTTCAAGTGATCCTTTTGCATATGCACAAAAACATTTTTGTGTAGCATAGATTCATCAAGTTTTTGGCACATGGCTCACTATCACTATCCTGTTTAAGCCCAACTTTGAAAACAAGTTCATCATCTTCATTGTATATAGTTATGGTCAGGCTAAGGGTTGCTGATGATGAGAATGTTGGGTGGCTTGGCTTTTACTAAACTGATCTGTTCCCATTTATGATTACTAGTAAGTAGCAAGCAGAGAAAAAAACGAATGAAAATCAACATTATTTGCAACTAAAGCTTACACCTTTACTCCGACTCCTATATTAAATGGTAAAAACGATTGCTTTTTCCGAATAAGATGATGTAGAAGTGGCTTTGAACTTGAAATTGTAGAGAATTTGAAAGAGATTTCATTATGAGTTGATATTTGTAAAACAAGCTTGTTGATTGTAAGGAGGAGAATGGGACCGACCTAGAAGAGCTTTGTACGTGTTTCTTCGTCATCATCGTCATTATTATTATCAACTTTGTCTTACTAACTTACCTACCTACTGAACTCTAAAAAACTAAAGATGTGCTTTGCATTTGAAAATGATGATTGTTACTTTCCCAATTTTTTACTTCAGAATCCAAGTGGACAATTATTTTTTGTTTTATAATCTTATAACATATAGCATATAGCATAAATCATGTTAGAGATGCAAGGGTCTAAAAAGCAATAACAGACTGGACTCTTATACTTTGACAACTTGCATTTTTTGGTAAAACGACATGTTGATAAGGCCTTTTATTGCTATTATGCATGTATCCTTCAGATTCACCTAACTGTTGTCACGTGCAAATTCCCTTAAATAATTCTTCGTGCTTTATATCTTTATTTTTTCACGTTATTTGCAGATTAATGAAATTAACATCAAAACGAAGATTTTCACGCAAAATAACAAAAAAAAATCAAGAATCTCTTTGCTGTAAATGTCGAAAGCTATATCTTAAATATATACTGATCTTAACCTTTTCATTACATAATGCTTAATAATTGCTCTGCCTGATTACTGGATGTTATTAAATCCTTTACAAATCTTATATCTTATATAACTAATTACAGATAAGGTGATTGTAAAAAATTAGCACAAACGATACTTTTTTGCATAATATATTTAAATTTAAAAACAAATAACGCTCTACGTTTCTGTTTCCTTCCATCACTGTCTGTCACTTATAAATAATAATGTTTTCTTTGCATGATGATTATAATGTCAACCGGTTGTAATTAATTGGTGGATGAGATATAAATCTATTCCATGATAAATTGACGTATTTGGACTGTCACGTTTTTACTCCTTTCATTGAAACTTAATTTAATTGTACAGTATATGCAATTTTCAATGTTATTGTTATTAAGTTGTACATTTTGTTATATTTATAAGAATTTAGTCAGTATAAAAATTTTAGAGGAAGACTAAAACAGTATAGATAATCATATGTTAAAAATAGCAAATATTGATTGTTAACAAGATTGTTTGCTGCTAAATAAAGACGGATGTTTTCAGAACTCTGGAACAAAACGAAGTTGTCATTGACACTCATTATTTTCATAATCATTCATTAATTTCCTAATGTTTTACACACATTTATGTATATTCGACGGTTAAAAACGTAATTTATTCAATTAGCACCGGCACTCGATATTTAATTTCTAGCATTTACAGATAATTCAATAAATTCTTTAATTTTGTTTGTCAATGAAACTCCAAAATTTCTGATTAAAAAAATTACTTTCATTATCTATCTTCTGAAACAGCATAACCTTAAACCTCTTTAATGAAGCATGTTCATAGCAAACTTTAACAATTATACTGCGTTCAAACTATTACTTTGGAACTTACTTGTACAAGGAAACTAACAAGAGAGATGATAGAATCATACTGACTAAACGGCGCAAGAAATTGACTATAATCATTCCTCAAGGATATAAAGAGATAGATTTTTCATATAATATTCTAATTATGAATTTCTAATAAAAGGAAGTGACTATAAATTAATTAATTTGGTGACAATTTGAACGTGTGGAAAGACAGGTTCTAGCATATTGCAAAATGCCAACCAAACCATGACATTTTCAACCTTTCCTCTGAAACCAACATTTTATTGCGTAGGCTTGTCCTCCCTCTCGGCTCAGTGGGGATTCGCGAAGATCTTAAAATTAATAATTTTACATTTGGTAAGTATTATTATTAAAGTTATTATAAAATTATTCATTATGGTAATGTTTGTATGAAGATTCAACAAAAGTCACACAACACTGTTTAAGTGCATCCCCAGGAATCCCGGGAAAATAAACGGAACTTAATTGCGGTGCTTTTCATCCCACTGTGTATAAATTAATGAAGTCATTTAAACGTGTTTTATTGTATTTGAGATTAGCCGAAATATTTACATAAATTTTTAAACTTTAGTTAAGCACATTTCTAACATTCAAGGAACCAACAAGCAGAATATTTATTGGGAACAAAACAAGAAGTAATAAGAATTCCGATGAGGTAATACGTTATGGGGCTACTTTACCGTGCTCTAACGTTAATTTATGAGTCGAAGTGGACTTAATTTTATGACATAATTTTGAAAAATACATGTACAATTGAACATCCAAATGATATGAGAGTATATTTTCATGCTATGTTTTATAATCAGAATTGGATCTTGCCACAATCTTACGTGATATCATTAAATTTTATAAATATGTTCATGTAGATTAGATCATTTTATAATCTTAGTCGGATTACTTTTAAAATTTAAAATGCCATTTGGAACAGCGAGCAAACAATTGTTACGTATTTCCGGAGGAATGTGATTTAATGATGCCTTGTGGTTAAAAAATGAAATCATTCTATGAAGAAATCAAAACATCGATTATGAATATGTCGTGCATACTCCAATTACTAATGTACATAGGCAAAATAGTCAGTTATTACAATTCCCGAATTATGAATTTTTTAGGGTAGTGAAGACCAATCCATATTTTACATTCGTACTCACCACATAGATACTTTCATCATCATTATAGCTGAACTTAATTCAGATTCTGTGGCCACTTCGATTTCTGTTTGTGTGGGTGCGCTGAGTTGGACAAATATCGCAATAATATGCAATAACAATTCTTATAGCTAGTTTAAATGAGATTTTTAATAAATGTATTTTTTTAGGCGTGCTATGTCTTACGATAAAATAATAGCGCACAAATATTCCAAATTTAATATAGTGCTTACATAAACCTACATTAAAATCGTGTCATTTTCTTCTCGCAATTGCAAAAAAGACGTATTTCTAAAATTGATTCTTAAGAAATTAATTCTTGTAAGAATTACGTGGACTTTAATGAAGTTGGTTGACAAATTTTTCTTCTTGAAAACTTCAAATTTTGCAATAAATAGTACAAATTTTTTACAATCTTTCAAAACTCCAACTGCAAATATGTCGAAAACTCTGTTGCTAAAATTTGAGAAAATGAAATCAAACGTTCACCTAAAAATGTATTGCACGGAAAGCATAAAAGATTCGGCCATTATTTCAAATCATCATACCTTTCTGAAAAACAAATTAAAAGATAGCAACTTTGATAGCGCTCTTTTAAAAATGCAGGTAATGAGACAAAGGCTTTTATTAATTAGATATTTTAACCGTCACATTGCGTGAATTCCACACTTTTTAAAATAAACTCGTTTGAAAAATCAATTTGCATCATTGACTAGTAGAGTGTGATTATATTGAATGGGGTTTGACGCACAAAGTGGCATTCTGTAGATGAGATGTTTACTTGGTTTAAGTATATCATATTAAAATTCAAAAAACTAATGGTTAGCGGCACACGGATTATTAATTCCTTGGACACTTGACTTGAATCTGAACGCAAAACTGTCAAATGAGTGAGACTAGGAGAAAGGCGGACTGGAGACGAGAAGTTGCAAGAGGAATAGAAAGAGTGTGAAAGGAAACGAGGGATGAAACACTGAAAATATTGTAATTGAAGGTTACTTTTCAAAATTTTATTGCATCAGATATTTTAGTTAAGTTAATTAAATAATGCGCAAATCAAAGATTATCTTACTATTAAAATTTTAAACATTTCTCAAACATGATTTTAAGTTGTAGCTGTTCATATGTCCTAGCAAAGATAACTTCTCACAGAACACAACAGTGTTAGAATACAATGTTCACCTGCCAGCCAGGATTTAATCGTAATCATATACCCATACAAAAATCTGACCCGATGACCCAAATTGTATGCAAGGAGTGGTCATCCCACATCATTAATTTTTCTAAACCCTTCTTCATGTTATCATTCTTCGAAACTTTTGTACACGTCTTCATACATCATAATATTCTGCTTCTGATTCTGTTCTACGGCAATACTGCTGCTGGTTTTCTGATGATGATTTGATGGGGCCTTTCTTGTAGCTTTCCCTTACTTTAAATATTCAAAATGATGATGCTCATTTGAGGATGCACCTTGCTTTTTACTGAAAAGAAAAACTATTTTGAAGCACAGGTTTTTTATTATTTCGTTTATAACACAGCAATAGAGAAAAATGGCTATATGAACTGACGGTAATGAATAAAGTTTGAAAATTTGATTCATAATCTCAGGTTTTTGCACAAGAGTTGCACTTTTGCAGGTATTTGAAATGCATGCATTCAAGCCTTAGCTTACAGTTCTTAATAGAAGGATTATAGAAGAGATAGTGTCTTTTCAACTGCGTTTTAAATCGCTTTGGCTAGTCTTCAAAAGATGGCTACATGGCTCCCTTAGATGGGATGAGAATAGTGTTAATGTGGTACTGCGCAGGCCTCGCGTTTATACTTATCAACAAGTTTTTAAAAAGGCTCCGTCTTCATCGGCATTGAATCTTTAGCATCATAGTTTAATTAGCAATCTCATTCATCTCAAACAAGGTGGGTTTACTTTTAACTTGAAGTTGATGGAGGCCCAAAAGATTAGAAAATTGAAAAAAAATGTTTGGTTGATGGAGATAGTGATAATTATGAGAACCGAGATTGATAATTGTAAAGATCTTTCACCAGAATCGTAAATAAATGCGCTACTTTTACTTCTACTTACTTATCTTTGTTGATAAATCCCTGTATAAAACAGATTGCATTTATGCCGTTGCTAGTTAATAGCTAACCATAAACGTCATAATGTTAAATCCACCAAATATAATTTTAATACTTCTTTCTCTGGCAGCGCAGCATTCAATTTTAATTTGATTTTTGTATGCATTTAGGAAAAAAGTTGAAAGAATTTGTTAGACGATGTATTTTCATAAATATCAACGTTGCAACAAATTTGACAGAGTAAATAAGGTCCTCGTCAAAGCTAGAATAAGCAGCACCGGAAAATAGCCACAACTAAAAATTATAAACTATAAATTGTTCACAAATTTGGAGATGAGAATAATTAGTGTACAACGCTAGTACAATATTTCCTTATGTACATATCTAATCTAGAGTGGAGAATATAATTTTGTGGGTTATAACTTTTATTAATTAGAGAATTACCAGAACACTTATTATTACAAAACAAATTGTACAAATATATTACAAGGCAGCAACGTCGAATAGGAATAGGAAGTATTTAATAAGGAATTAATTTGTAGTTTACAGCAAGACAATTCCAAACAAAATTTGGAAAGTAATGGGGCGAACAGTTACATCTTTAAATGTCAAAATATAAATGCATACCCTTTTAATACCTATTCGTGTAATAGACTGTTAATTGTAATATTTATGTTTATATGGGAAATGAGATGGAATGATCATTTAATCTCCTAGAATGATTAGATTTGCATTTGACAACGACGCGCTGAAAGAGTAAACAGGAAGCATAATATAATTCATCTAGAAGGAGAGAAAGAAGCTTCAAATCAAATTTTAAACAAGAGAATGGATAAATGCAGTAGATGCATTGCATAATTTGCATACTGGGAAAAACGGAAGTGATTATGATTCTATAAGGGATTCTATTGCAGCAAATTATTACCCGTCAACATCACCATTATTATTATACGAGCATGATCAACATATTAATTAGCATTAACAAACGTAGTCTCATTTTAGCAATGTTAAAAACAATAAAGTTAGTCGTACAAACAAAAACCAAAGCACCTGCACTGACTTTCCAATTCTTTATCGATCATTCAATGCCCAAACAAACTTGGCGCTAATATTATCTACCAATATTATCGAAGAAGAATATCCGGTTCATTTTATGACCTTTTCTTCTTCAAAAAGTAAATTAATTTTGGTATACAGCTTCCATTTTTTAGTAGTTTGCAAAATACATACACATAAATTAACGCTAATTGAAAAATATCTGCCTAATTATAATCACATGCACAAAAATTAATTTTGTCAATTGGGCATATGAGCATAATACATATCATATTGATATTACTAGGAAGTCAAATGCAACTATAATGCAAAAACCCATTTTAAAAAAAATCTATCGCAAATTCCCCTGTCTAAAGGTGCAATGGAAATATTTTCAGTAAATACATTGAAATTTAACGGGCAAAAATTAGTCAAAATATGACATTCTTTACGTGAATTATTATTTCGCTGGTGATAATTAATATCATGATTTAGCAAAACTTCTGCTCCCCCTGCACTATTTTTCTGCGGTTCAACCACTTTTGTATGACATAGGCATACAAAAAAATCAATAATTGATGATTTACGGGGCCATTAAACCAGTGTTAGTTATACGTCACGCATGCGAAAGGAAACATTGAATTTTACTTTGTGTCAAGCTAATAAATAAAATTTTAATAATATTTTGAAGGGTACCAACAAATGGAAATAAAGAAAACCTTACAAAATTAAAAGACAGCAATAAATTACACGATGTTATGATGGCACTAGGTAAACACTGTTATTGCTGTCGCCGATAATGTCGATAATAACATTTTTGCAATTGAAGCTGTGAAGAAGTGGTTTCTTCTTCACGGACATGAAGGAAAATTAGCAAATAATGTTATTTTTTGTAAGATGCGTTTGTTTGTGCGTGTCAAATAGATGGTTTTGATTCACCAAAGAGAAATGGATACACAATTTATTTAGCGATTTAAGTACAAGAGTGCAATGCCATGGCGCTACGGTTACACACGCTTTTTAATTCTTTCTACTTATTAGTAAGGTGGAGGAGTGCACGTTACCCACTCCCATCTTATTAGAAAATATGCTCACGGACAGGACACCAACTGAAAATTACTGTAAAATACGAAACTCGTGAGGAAAACTTTTCATATGTGGAGAATATATTTTGTATTTTGTAGTAGAAACTGAGAGGACACAAACAGGATCGTATAAATTCCAATTAAAATCAATTTACATTATGATTATTATTATAAACAGCAAAGAAAAAGTCACTCGTCCTAGAAAACCTATTCGTGGACTTGTGAAGACAAAATCCATATTCGAAAACAGCTTAAACAAAGGACTATAGATTTCTCATTATTATCCCAATATTATATTCATTACTAATGAAAACGATGCAAATTCAAAGCGTTTTTGTTAAAATGGTAAGGAACCGGTATGTAAGAAAAGGGGCCCAGTCCTTGTTTTTGTGAAGTTCGTTCAAAAGAGTGGTGCTCACAAGTTTTACGGGAATGATCAATGTTAACATAAAAGTGGTAAAAATAAAGAATAAAAGGGTGAATATTAATAAAAAATTGGTATGAATAAGTGACTAATGCTCCTTTCTTTTACTTCTAACGCGTTCTCTTCTGTACCCTTGATTTTCTAACCAGCAAGATTTTTTACCTGTAATCATTTTAATTTATTGTTTTTGAAAACACGCCAACGCAAAGTTGTGAACTCCCTGTTAAATTCTCGTTGCCCGTCGTAAACTTCATTATGATTATAGTAATCGCTTTTAAGAGAACCAGCAGCAGTAAAATGCATTGTATTAGTAACTATGAACGGAATGAATTTAGGATATTTTCTCAATAAAATGCATCTTTCTTAAAAAATAATAAAAATGGCCAAATTGATAAACCACTGATACTAAAAAACCAACTGGTATAATTATCCAATATTTATAGAACTTACAAAGCAGGCACATTGCTCGTTACCTTGATGATGATGACCTTGTTGTAAAAGACTAGCACTGCGTTACTTGCCTATTTTCAAAATAATCTTTGCCATTCTTGTTAAGTGCTTTTTAATTAAATGTAAAAAGCAATATTATAAGGCAAGAAAGAGTCATTTACGTATTTAAATATAGAAAACAGGGGACAATCACATGCCCGTTGGTTTTTTAAAATGCGTTTGCAGAATTTTATAGCCACCACTTAAAAGCCAAAGTAGAAACAAGACAAATTAAAGGATGAAGTTTAATGACTCAATAAAACTATTATAGGTTAAATTTAAAACGTATAAAAGCTAATAATGTGGATTGGTTTGACAATTTATGATGATACCAGACAAATGGTCCTTTTATTAAGATATATGTAGGCAGGTATACAAACAAGAGAGTAAACATTTCGAATACAATAAATTAAGAATATATTCTGAAAATTGTAAAATATTGAGGAACATTGCATTACCAGTAGATACGTAAAATATGTCAACCTTTTATGGCATACTACTACTGGTAACTACCTAATGGGTAAGTATGGGTATCTTTGTTCTAGTATAAAAACTATCAAATAAAAGTATACTTACAGAAACTACGGCAAATTACATATCATATTCATATTTTTTTCTATTTTAATACTTATTTACCAAAAAGCATTTTCTCGGATTGAAAACTACTTAAAATTAAAATTATTTAGGTACACATATTATATACAATGTGGTAGGAACTTTGACTGGCTGCGACAATAACAACAGTTCTAATGCATCTTGATAAACACTAATTATATTTTATTCGTCTGCAATAGCGCTAGATACCTGCAATAGTAACAATTAATTGCATGAGAAGCTAAATAAAGAATGCGTATTAGACTAGTTTATCACTTTCAAGTTATATTTGGTAAAAAATTTGGAAGGGATGAGGGAGACTCTAAAAGTGATATTGATTGTTTTGCACAAAATGAAGATTTAGGTTTCCAAACCTCGTTACTAATAAAATCAAAATAGTAACTTTTAAATACATACTATTAATTATAGACGTAGGTGATTTGACTTATAGTTAATATATAATTAATTTTAATTCTATTTTAAATATATTTAGATATTCAGTACAATTAATTAATTAAACATTTTATTCATTGTTTGTCCGCAAATATCCTTGACGGACATATTCATCATCTCAATTGTCTTTGCAAGTCTTAAAGAAGTAAATCCGTAAGCTAGCACTTCTTCTATCCGCGTCGTACAATATAAATAGACGTTAGTCGTTAGAAGATCACTTTGTGCCAATACGGTCACTTCAATGACTTCATTAAAATGTAAAATATCAATCAAATCATGCTGTTCCATTGCCCGCTCAAAATACCGGTGACTGACTCGATGACCAGCTTTCTTCACCAACTGACTGTTAATCTTTCTCTGCCACCAAGAATCGTCAGGAGAAACCCAATCATCGTAAAGCTCATTAAAAGCTGGCAAATCAAGAGAAAATAAGAAAAGTAACTTCTTAATTTGCTCCACTTTCTCTTCCTGAGAGTTCATTGAGAGTATCTTTTGAAACATGGATTTTAAATAAATGTAAACCAATATCGGTGGATAGGGAGTTTCCCAGGGTTCTAACATTTTGACAATATACCAGTTTCTAATCACTGACATAATGACTTGAGCGTAGAGGTTCAGAAAGTGAAAGTGAATTGGGGAAAATAGATTATCAAAAGATGCAACACCGATATTGACCGATTGACCCACGAGATGCAAAACAAAACTGCTGATTTCATACCAATCTAACATATTAGTTGCGGTATTATGTTGGGGACATTGTGTTGACACGTTGGAAGTCATATGTATTGCATGAAGTGTTACGTTGATTAGCGTTCCATTCACCAGTTCTGCACCAACATTTGTTGCATAATGCAAACCATCTGTTGTTGTATTATTGTCGTACGATTTAGCAATTACGAAGATTATCAAATACGTCATGATAAATGGAATGATTTGAATGAATACAAGAGGGATCCGACTGGAGAACCGAGAGCTGAATTTGACCTTTCCCCTGGTTACCTCATTCAGTCGAGTGTCCTTCGTGACGAAAATGTTTATCCATCTGTCCACAACGAAGTAAAGATTTAGTGAAAGCCCTTCCGGAAAATTCTCATGGACTGAGCATATGCTCTGGGTAGCAGCTACAGTCATGAGCATTACGATGAAGAAAATGAGTACTATGGCTGCAACCAAATATATCCAACTCAGTGTGGCAAAAAAGCAAATCATGTAAATTCGAGCAACTGCATTAATAAAATAGAAAAAAGTATTATAAGTATTAGCAAAGAATTGAAGACTTGGTGATAAAATAGTTTCTTGAACTTACGCAGTGAAGTAGCCTGTGTGCCAAAGTCAAGAAAAGAAGTAACCGCGCTGGACTTGAAATCGGGGACCAGAAAGCGGCCATTGGTCTGTATGTATCCATGGACATGCAAACTATCTACATAAACCCGTTTCTTCCATTCATAATTTTGAACAGATTTGATTGTGAAAATGAGATAAATCGCAATGAGTAAAAACCGGCAACCTAATCAATAAGTTTTTAAACCTTCATTAAAATTTAGGCATAGAAATTAATTTGTGAAGGTAATTTCGAACGAATTTGTAGGAGGTTTACCATCTCTGAAGTTGCAAAGCTTTATGGGGTGCTCTAGGTTTTGAAAGAAGTAAAGCTGGATTATCACTGTTGGAATTAATTGAATGTAGCATTCGTATAAATCATCTCGCGCCATTTCAAGTTCCTCTTTGTTGCTTAGGAAAACCTTGTTGAACCCTTCCCTGGAGTTTAATAGTTTTAATTAGTAAATCATTTGAAAGAAGATTTGACTTGTGATTTAAAATCTGTAAATATCAACATACTTTGTCACGGTTTGTCCATGTATGAACCGTTTTCCGGTTATCTTTGCTTTCTCCCAATTAATCATAAAAGCTTTGAAGATTCGAACAGGACGATTGGAAAACATTACCAGCTGAAGCAGATATTTTAACTTTTTAAACGAAGAAGACTTGCACCCGTTCCAATTATTTAACAGTGCGTCCCTATAAACCCAGACAATCACATTTCAACAAACACACTATACTTAGGTTTTAAATTGATAAACGTAAAATCTATATTTTATGAATGTTCATTTCATAAAACTTACGCACGATACTTCTGACATAAGTTGATTAAATAAGTCCCAACAAGCATTGTAATAGTAAGTCCTTGTTCTAATTTAAAATTCTGCCCTTCCCTAATTTTGTCTTTCCCGAATATGATCACGTCATATGAAATCAATGTCACTAAATAGCAAACAAATTCCAATACACTCCAAAAGGCCAGAACAGACACCGAAGAATTTTTATTGTGCCTTGCCCAGCGGCTCAACACTGCAACCAAGCCAAAATCGATCACTGACAAGGAAGCTTCCTCCCGTTCACTTGGAATGTCTTCGTAGGATTCTTTTAAAAAAATTGGTAAAATATTAAACACTAAATGATGAAAAAGATACTGTGTGCACAAAATTACAAACTTAATTTTTATTTTAAAATTTACCACTTGGTGAAGGACTAGGATGTGGTAATCCTCCCCTGAGTTCGTGTTGGGGCACTGTGTCCATTTCATGGTTATTTGATTGTTCGGAGGAATTTACTACCACAATAGGATATAGCGCCATGGCTATTTCATCCCTTTTCAATATTTTCAAAGAAAGGATCCGATTTATTAGAGTAACTTGAAAAACATAAACTCTTTAGGTCTTCCTAAGTCACAAAATTATAGGGATGAATAACTGTTAAAACCATTCATGGAGAAAGTTAAACTATGACTAAAAGCCGGATGTTTTAATATTCCTTTTGCTGCCATTCCGGCTACATAAATTCCAAGATTAGTACTGTAGTTATTCACACGAATTACTATATACCCGAACAATATTTATTAACTACTGATGCTTGACTTTTTAAGTTATATATGCCATCATAAGATAAGTCTTCCAAATAATAGCCGTGTGTTTGAGTTTTGCAACCGTTTCATACGCATAGAGCCAACCTGTTGCTTGTATTTCAACACTGCAAAAATGAACGAGTAATGATGGAAATGAGATGTAATGGTAGACAGTAGGAGTCACCCTAGGGTTGAGGGTGAAATCGGAATATATGGAGCATTGCAATTCTTACAGTAGTGACAAAGTTTACATAATCGAAACGTAAACAAAAACTCATCCTTCGTCACAATAATATAAATACTCAATTCATACTCCACTCTAATGTAAGAATATCACCTTAACAACTATTAACAACTACAACTAAAGTTAGAATGAAACTTGACTCATGCGACGATGCTGAAATTGATGCTTAAGAGCAAGCTGATTTTACGGCTTCATTTACTGTTTCCTAGTAATTTCGGGCCATTCATGCATTGAGTAGGAACTAATAAATGCGCTTAAATAATTTAGTAATATTTGAAAGCAATTCAGAATTAGAGAATGTTTTAAAATAATTTAATCGTATCATATTGCATAATATTAATTTTACAGCAATCAATTTGCTTCAAAAATTAACATAAAGGAGAATTCAATCAATACTAGTTGAATATTGGCGGGGATTTGTGTGATTTTCCATATTTCTCTGCTTTTTGCTGGAAAGTTTTCTCCTTGTCCAAGAAAAACTTTTCGAAAGCAGAATGGGCACAAGTGTGCTCATAAACCAAGATGACATATTTGTAAAGGAATTCCATAAGCCCAATGGTTACAACCAGGCATTGTTTTGCAATAGTTCTCTTTTGTTCGATATCTTTATCATGTCCTTTTATGCTTCTGTACTCATCACACATAATTTTAATCACCGTTTTAAGTTTAACAGCCATCAAGTAAGCTATATGCTCAGTATATCTGAAGGCAATATCATATGTGAGGTCAATCACGTGAAGCCTTGCAACAATTTCTATAAAACATGAGTCTGAAAGTACTCTTCCACGTGGGTCCCTAGGATTTACAGGAAATTTATACCAAGACACGAAAGTTTGGGTGAAAGCAGCAAACTCTAGAAGACTCTCTAGATCATCCATATCTTGAAATGAGAGGAGGGACTTGATACTAAAAATAAGTTGAGTTAAACAATCTTCATAAACGTTAAGCATTTTTCATGAATATGAATAATATTATTTTTATCTTACAAGATAATTGTATGATCAGAAAACGCAATTGAATGATCAATTTCCAATCGAGCATATCCTTTTTCAAACAATTCTCGAAGTTTTTTAACAGCATAAGGCTGACAGGAAACTCGGAACATTTCTGCATAAGCTTGGACGATAAGTTGCAATTCTGTTGCTTTCATAATGTGCTGTTTATAGAATACTGGCCATCTACTTGCGCATTGTCCATATCCAATGTACTGTCGGTTTCTAAAGCGCATTTGAATATTATTCGTAGGCATACCTGGCCACTGTAAATGTTTGTAGATGCTTTCATTAGATGTAATCATTTTCCGAAATTTGTCCTTTTTCATGTGCGGTTTATATTTGTTATCTGAAAAGTTTTCCTGACATTATATTATATATGTAATCAAGAAATGATTTAAATATTTAATTGCTCTGTATTTTTACCGTATGGGCCTACAGGGCCTTGGTCTTCGAATTTGATATGTTCGTGAATAGGTCTTTCTTGGCTATCTGATGATATTAATGTCGTCGTTGGTATCATCATTGTTGTTGTTTGCGTTTGGGGAAAAGTAAATGTTAAATTTACTTGAAGTAAAACTAGACACAAGCTTAAAATAAGTTTCATTTTTAAAATGTACCGTAGTTTTCTCAATGTCATTATGAACATCACCAAACTATAAAATGAAACATTATTGCGTTTTGCTTTCAGGATTGGCGACGACAAGAAATTATTCGGATTATACAGAAGCCATTAACAATTCAACATATTATGCCATTCGAATTCATGGAAAACACCGTTTAGACATGTTCGCATCATACGGGAGTATTCCGAACCGTATAGTTATTCATTAGTTGTATAAATAAATAATTTTACGATTGCAGACAGTCTTAATGTTTTGTTTATAAAATAATCATTTAAGTCGTCGTAATGAACAACTTAATTTTTGTCATTAAATCATTTTATTTATGTTAGGAGACGATTTTCATAATTCTGATGTGAAGTGCTGTAAGCTGCCGCAAATTACATTCTGGATTGATAGGACGTCTGACAGAGGTACAATAAGCTGACAAGTTGATTTCATGTTGCTTAATTTAAAATTGAAATATTAAAATTATTTTCAAAGATTGCAGTGCAAACCCAACTTTGTGTAAACATTGCACCGCGATGGGTTTAGATTTCTCTGGAAAACCCGCTGGCTCCGGGTATATGAAATTTGAGATAATATTAGAGCTGGGAGATGTAGTTATTTTATCGACTTTAGCTTAATGATATTCATCGCATAATAAGACATTATCAAGATTAATCTTTTTCGTTTTACTTGTATTAGCTTCCTTTATTACTTCGTCTTTAGCACGAACATGATTCGGACTACTTATCTACGACAACACTAATCTCTACGAATAAGTAATAAACAATGTTTCGAAGTTGAGGTTAAATATAATTAGAGCTAGTATAGATAGTAAATTAGTAATAAATGTGATTTACAGACAGACAATCTTAACACCCTTTATTCCATTACTTACAATTAGTATTTTTGCAAAACAACCGCCAACTTCTTTTGGTCGAACAACTTTACCTTATTTACACATTAATTGACATCATATTTTGAAATTGTCGGAACATATTATGTGTTATTTTAATTACATTGCCGTATGGATATTGATTTAAATACAGTTAAACTGATCATTAATTAATTTTAAAATTAAACACTTTGCCGGTATAAAATTTTAAGTTAGTGTTATAGATTAATCCACAAATTCGGGGTTATTATAAATACGGGTAAAAAGTTTATTAAAAAAGTGAAATACAAACAAGACTGTAATTGCTATAAGTATATAAGCACCGTTTAAAAACCTGACTGCACAAGAATTTCAGCTCTAAATTAACACAATATGTATGCGCATTTTCAAGTAATGTATGAAAACTAAAATATTTCCCTCCTTACAGAGACAGGCAGAAAAAGGAGAGATTAAGAAACTATGAAAATTATTAAAATTATACGATTCTGTCGTGAAAAATATTTCGTTGATGTAATCCATTTATGAGACAGTCTTTTCCGCCATGACTAAGTTTTTATACAACAATCAGAACCAGAGCAATAGCCTTTAAGAAACTTCTTAAGTACAAAATAAAATCGTATTTTATAAACTCTTTACCTTTTACATTTTTAAATGACACAAAAACCATACCAAGGGATTTTACAAAATCAAATAAATCTAATTAAGTCACTCTCTCAATTTTATTTCCAAAAAGTGAACGAAAACTTTTTTCCTTTTGGTGCTTGACCATTATGATTTGGGGAACCAGAGCCAGAAGGAATGTGATCAAAGGAAGGTTCAGAATAAATATGCTGACTTAAGTTCAAACTGCTATTATGCAACGTTGTTCTAGCCGTATCTTTATCCAGTCCTGGAAAGCGCTCTTGCTCATCAAGCTCGCGATATGAGAGAATTTCTTTTGGATGCCTTCGTGGGTCACCCCTTAAATTGCTAGCACAGTTTGAAATATTGCATCCCATCCCTCCTGGATGTCTTACATTTCTAATTGGACATTCTCCCATTGGCATCACTGGATGTCCAATGCGACGAGGACTTCCAGAGGAACCCATTCGTGGGGATGGATGCCCGTTTCGATCACCACGTGGTTCTCCACGATTTGGACTGCCAAGAGTTCCAACAGCTCCTGGCTTTGGATGTGGAACTGATGAATGATGAGGTGGATGACGGCCCTCCTCCAAAGGACGCCACATTCCTCTTGAGCGCATTCCATTTTCAACCCAACGGTCTAAACTATCTCTTGAGCCTGTTTTTGATCGACTTAAAGACCTAAGCAAGCTCTCTCGGGATAACTGCCGGCTGTAATAAATTAAACAAAAACTATATTACTTTAACTATTTAACTTTTAAATGTACTTTAAAGCAAACTAAATTAATAAAATAAATATGCAAACCGATAATCAGCTTCAGCAGCTTCTCTTGATCGATATCCTTCATCTAAACTATCATGTGATCTTTGTCGAACGTACTGGTGATCCAGTTTCTCCCATTTCTGTCGTACTCCCTCAAATCTCTCTCGTGAAAAGACTGGGACCGGAGGAGGAGGAGAAGACAAGTCTGGAGACCGTTGTCTCAATTCTGGTCGTTTTGGCAATGGAGGTGGAACCGGGGACGCAGAGGGTGGTCCATGTGGCGGCGACAATTGATGTTGATGCTGTGGCTTGTGAGGCGATTGCTGGGATCGATGAGGTGACATCTGCTGTGAATGATGATGCGAATGGCGTAAATTAGACTCTGAGGATTGGGGCCACACAGGTCGTACCAAAAACTGGGAAGTCTCTGTTGCAATTAAATGACTTGAGTTCCATTCCTCTTCTAGTGCAAATGAATAAATTAAAAAGAAAAAAAAATAATTATCGAGCATTGCAAAATAACATTTTAAAAATATTTCATTCATGAAAAATGTAAAAGTTTTCAAGCGCTAATTTGAAAGTAACGTTCTTATCCGGCTTTCACTTTCTCAGAAACTCTGGTAATCAATTAAGTCATTCAAACCGTTTTCCTCATCGACTTTTAAAGCAGCAATGAATATGCATAAAGAATGACTTCATTTTAAGCATTCTCTTACTATTACCGTGTCCACCCCTCATCGTCCTTCAAAAAGCCATTTTAAATGAAGCAAGTTATAGAGATCCGTTTGTCTAATCGTAAGCGTAATTGGTTTGCTACCTAGATTGTAGTAAGGCCTGTAGGAGGACATGAAAAGCTCTCCAAATACATATAAGCCAACAAGGTAGATTGGAATGGCTTTATTACAAACTCAAATGGCAATGAGTATATTTTTTATCACTCTTTATCACGGTGACGGCGACGAGGAAGATGACGATGATGGCGTCACCCATATATTGAGAAGGGCGTAGTATGCAGTGGAACAAATAAAGATTGAAGAAAAGAGAAGTGAGAGCACATCAAATGAAGGTTACATTCAATTATCAATTCTTTACGATTTGCAATTTACTACATAATCTGCATTGAAAAAATGCACTGGGAATAATAACATTGCAATGAAAATGCACTTCACACCTGATTTATACTTAAAATTAATGACGAAAATAAAGTAGAAAAATAAGAAACCACTCAATCGATTAGAAAGTTGTGAATTTTTTACTTCTACTTATTAACTTATCGTTGTAGCCAGTTATCTGTAAATCCTTTTGGGTTTCTTTCCCATTCATTTAAAGCACATACTTTAATAATATTTCTTAATGTCACGGCATCTCCTTTTTAATAAAAATGAAAATGATGCTAATATAAAAATTTTAGCAATTTTTCCTCAGAATTTTCGATCTCTTGGGAATGATAGAATAATAATCGCAATAAATAAAATTATCAAAGTGCAGTCAAAGCGGAAATTATTCCCATGCAAAAAATCTTAACCTTATAAGCATACTAAAAAGGGTTCGGATTCAATAAAGAATCTGTCAAGTTTCAAATTAAATAAAAACTCTTTGTTGTCGTGCAAAAAAAATGTTGGTAATTGTCATCCTAAATATTTAATTTCTACAATAGTGCGTACAATTAGCACTTTATAAGCAACTAAGCAATGCAGACAAGTTATGTGAAAAAGAGGTTAAAAAGAGTTGTTTTACATGGGTAAAGAAATGAATAGTGGCTCATTTTACCTACACACTTGAAGATTCAATAACCTAAGCAAATTACGACCTGTTCACAGATATTTTATAGAACTTGTCGTGCTCGGCCTCTGAAGGTTGTGCACGTACCTTGGTTTTAAGCAGAAGCTACAACAACAATGATAAAAATATTATCTTTAAAGGATGACGGTCAGAAAAAGCTGCTACGTTTTTAAACTAAATACTAGTCATCTATTTGTCGTCGTAGATTATATTTGCAGTAGCTTTTTTACTTTGCATCTATTTACCGACCTCCATTTGTTATTCTCCAAACAAGGAGGGCCTCATCTCGAAAGCACTTTCTGAAACTTTTGTAGTTCACTTTTGAAATCATGATATATAATGTAGTATTGGTAGTTGTTTCCTCAAAGGCAAAAACGAGTTGACTCTCAAGTTTCACTATGATTAGATCTATGGGATCCCTTTTTGATTTCAACTAATTTCTTTTCAATTTTCAAGACATCCTTTGTTTGAAAAAAGATAAAAAGCAAAAGAAAGGGATGACAGAGAAAAGAAACTTTTGCAAAAGTTATCCTTTTTGTGGTTGCAAAGTGGTTGCCACTTTATAAAAAAGTTCATCAGTTTCCCCAGCACCAATTCTCTCTTCAAAATCAAGCTCAAGTAAGAAAATTGACTTGGTTTAATCAAAAATTGTCTTCTTACCTACCACCAAAGTATTGCAGGTGGTTGGTGGATATTGAAACAATTGCTGTTCTTTCATTTTTGCAAGTACTTTTTAAAATGCTTTGTTCTTAAAATTATAAAATAAAGACAGAGGAGAGAATAAGTGTGTGACAGGTGGATGGACAGATGGAGGTATGGAAGAGGGGAGAACGGACGGACGGAGGCTATTTCCCCATTATGTACACACAATTTGTTGGGCAAATGATATTATAAATTCTAATTTTACCAACTGTTTGTTCTGTTTACGTTTCATTCTGCACCTGCTTTTCCTCTTCTACTATAATCTCACTTTGCAGCATCCTATGAATGCAAAACTGGAAGAATTTCCGGTCACACATCTACATTCCCTGTACAATTGTTTATAGATTATGTATTTCTTATCAGCATTATCAACGTATTTATTAAACTACCACCATCAGTTGTTTTGATGGAGGTAGAAGAACTCTGGTGAACGAGGAGAATACGGTGATTACCGAATTTAAGTTTAAGATTGTTTCTAATTCTATCACGTACAAATTCAAAACCCTACTCTCAATGGAAAATATTTTACCAAGTGTTTGCTGCTAACAACATAAATAACTTGGAAGATTTTTTTCTAATTTAAATTGGCAATTTTTTTTTGTTTTTCTACTCACAAATTGAGAATTCACTCGCATTCTGGTACAGCAAGAATGAAAGAAGGATAACAATAGGTTCTCCCGAAAACTAAAGACAACCGCACTCATCGTCACGTCCTCTTCTCTATCATTATGAACTGATTACGCTCGAATTGCTGTGGGATTTCTTGAGGATATAAATTTTTCAGATAAAAATTTGCTCATTCGTTCAAATTCCTTTTAACTTATGAATGAAACAGAACGGCTCAAATAATGATGTGGTAAGACAATAATCACGAATAGCCCTCTCGTCATTTAACAAAGTCAAAAAATTTTGAATTAGAAAACAGTTTTCCTAGAGGAATCAAGGAGCCTAAGGGGAACATGTCATTTTGCACAAAACTCGAAGGTAATGTATGAATTTATTCACAGGTCCATGTAAAATTTGAATCAATTTTACTACAATCTCAGTCTTATCAATTTAAAATGTTTTATAATATTATCCTTAAAGCAAATACTTACAGTTATAACTAAAATGCGTCCTTTAAAAATATTTCAACTAGCAGATTGCATTATTTCTATATCTGGAAACTTGCTAGTAATTTATATCAGTAATGAATTTTTATCATTATCATACAAACAAAGCTTCACTGTTTATTTTGAAATAGATAGCATTCCGTCATGTAAATACCCCTATATAAAATTGGCTTAAGAAGGATTATTTTGTCTCAGACCAATTTTTGAAGCAATTTGTCTTAGGTTTACTGAAATTATCATGATTACTATCAATCAATGATAATCCGATTCTGATCTATTCTTCAAAGTTACAAATTTTCCTTCCCGATTATTTTTTTCGTCTGTTGTGCGTGTGTAGATGACTAGTCCAATGAAACCTGATACTCATTCCTTGCAATTTGTCATAGAAAAGAAGCCCAGCCAAGCTTATTGTCAGCAATGATAAGCCAATTCTTACATTATTTTCTTACATCTCTTTGATACCATTGCGTTTGAAAATTACGAAAAATGCATATGTTGTTAAAATGAAGAAAGAACATCTAAAGCGAGAGAGAATCCATTTTACATGCAATCGAGAAAGACGCGTGCATTAGTGCATGCGCCTGTAAAAAATAAGTTATCCGTTTTTAATCTTCTCAAATCAGATAGAATTCAGACGAGGACCAAAGTGTGTTGCTTTGTTGCTAGTGTTGGTTTTGATTTGGATGTTGGCATAAAATTGTAAAGATTGCAAATGCACAACTTCAAACTGCAATCAACTTTGCAACATAAACCCCCTTCTTATAATAATAATAAACATGAAGATAAAGGCGTGAGGGTACCTACGTATATTTTCTACCTATTCACTTTTTTTGCTCATCTTCATTCTCTTCACTTACTCTTTTTTCCTTAGTGGTGAATAATGACCGTCCATATTCGTACTCGTTGTGTGGTGCTATGTGATCTGATGTTGATGAAGATGATAATAATAATGACGCTCAAGATTTTTGTGGCCAGAGAGATGTGATTGGGAGTACGATGACCCAAAAAGAGAGATACATAAACAATATGATCATCATCGTTAGAGTCATCATCAGGCAAGCATTATTTACCACAAAGACGGAAAGGGTAAGCAGGCGCCTTTCACAAATTGTCTTTCTTCATCCAGATTAGTTAAGTGCAAAATTCATGCTAAAACGATTCGTTTGGGTTTCCTTTATAGTTTTTCTTTTGATTTTATTGCTTATTGGCAAAAGTAATTATTAATATGCAAATCCACCTGGTAACCACATTAAAGTGCTCACAGCAATTACACTTTTTTAAATCTAATAAAACTTAAGAAATTTTCCGCGGTTGTAAAGACAAGCATAGCTTCATAAAAAGCAGTATTTCACACTCAAGGTATCTTTTATTTTTATTACCTTCAGAAGAAGACGGTCCAACATTATTTTCCATTAAAGCATCATGAATCGGAGTACAATTATCCTCGGTAGAACCGATTCCACTTGAGCGTCCACATGACTCTTGCTCTCGAGAAGCGTATGACCTTCTATTCCCAGTTGCACCGACTACTGCTGGGTTGGAGCATCGCCTCGACTCAATTCCCAGGAGATTTCCCCTTTGACGATGAATTGTATCATAGTCCCTAGGAGGAAAAAGCAATGGGGTGTTCCTCTTCCTAGCGCTCAACTTCTCTCGTAATTCAGCTGCAAGGGAATCATACAACGTTGCAATTCTGTCAGAAGTTAGATTAGAGGAACCTGAGCCAGATCCAAACCCTCTATCTGAATTCTCTGAGGAATCTGATGTTCTACAATCAAAGTCTGGTGTGCCCCGATCTCTTCCTTTTGATGGACTTTGGCATGGCAGGAGACCTTTTGATTGAAGGCGGGACTCAATGTCTCGAAACTTTTTCTGGTTGTCTTCCCGATTTACTAATTGCTCTAATTGCTCCTTTAAAACAGAGGCTGTTTCAGGAGAGTCACACCTAAATAGATAATAAACGTTTTGTAATTAGCTATTATTATGTCAGTCAATACGTAAAAAGCGGACAAACTTCTAAAACGCACCGTAAAAGTCATTCAAATTACATACTGTTATATTACCCCTTACATGTACAGCACTGTGAAGTGTGGCAGCTTGTAATTGGGAATTGAAATTCATGTGAAAACTAACACAAATTATTTCTATATTTGTGTATTTTTAAAACAATTCCTATTTCTTTTTTAATAATAGTCATTCATCCATATGAATAATTTTAACTTCCGTTGTAAAAGAAAAAAGCTAGGGCAAATAAAAATTATAAATTTCCTTATACAAGCTTCATTGAAAGGAAAAAGAAAACCCAAGTGTCGCATGCTCATCAAAAAATACACCTACGCCTATTCATGCAGCCTACATTGCAGGCTAATAATTAACTTGAAAATATATAATCTTCTTTCAATTGAGTCTTGTTACTCTTTGTCAGTTTTCTTAACACCTTTTTCTAATCATAATAAACACATGCTTTTTTCTTTTGTGTACATATGCAGAAATAAGTTATGCACTCAAAAGCAAAAGTATACATGTGTGAGAACTACTGAGGAATTTAGATTTGAATTCAATAATGTATTTTTAAAAACAAAAGAAAACGGAAGTTTAAAAACATTATTATATTCCTTAGACCATTCATTCGTGTGATTTTTAGTTCCCTTCACTATGCTATCACCATCGTTTTTTTCAAAACCCTCATACTTCTTATTAAGCTTCTATTAGCGTACTCTATTGTTTGTGCGCTGTGCTGCTAGCTCAAGTTAACTGACATATTTTTCACTTCTTCACTTTTGTATAATTAGGTATGTGCTTATCAATCTTTAAGCTAGAAAATGATCATACCACACATTAACCACAATTCTTTTTCGCTGAAAAATGACGGCGGTAGTGGAAGCAATTTTTACTAAAGTACTTTAAAGGAGCTTGTAAATCTTGACAAGTGTGCAAAAAATGCCGCCCTTGCTTCTTTATGACAATGACCATAATATCCCATTTGGTTAATTTTTTAGCATTTATGCACATAAATGTTTAGATTCAAAAAGTGAAATTTTTAGGAAAGTTGAGTAAAACAAGATACTTTATGTATTTTTTAAAATAAAAAGTCGTGTTACCTGTAACAGTGAACGTGAACGGGACATTTTGTGTCTGGATTATAAATGAGTAGAATGCAAGAAACGATGTCATCATTGGGAGGTGGCGCTTGGAAAACGCAAGTAATGGCATGATGTGGAATGAAGTGTTTTTCCGTTTGATTGTTGCCTTCCGAGGAACTAACTCCAACCACACGTTGGTTACATGGAATGATTTTAAGTCCTTTGTTGCTCACTTGAAGCGTGACTTTCAAAGCTTGCATCCGACTTTCCTGTGACACAAAATATTGCAGGACGGGCTCCACGTAATGGGGCCCGCGAAGTCCTTTGCTCTCCTTTGCACCCAAAAACAGGACATAGTAAGAAGATTTTTTTATATCCGTCATGGTTGCTTCTGGAAATGTTAGGGAAAGGGGAAAAGGTATATGGCTTGATGTAAATCCGCAATTTGAGGATGATATTTCAAGTTGGTAGTTCCTGTCCTGCTGCAAATAAAAAAATATTTGACTGATTAAAGTAACCAGAAAATATACTTACATCGCAGTATCGCCGTGCACATTCATAACCGTAATCATTGCTAGCAATATAAACAAGATTAGAGGGAAATATAGTATTTCAATGAATTGAACGAAATAATCAAAATAAATTTTGTTTACAAAAGTTACTCTTCTTGAATAAAATAGAGATACTAGAAGATAATCAAAATTGTCGGCTTCATCTTTTAAAGAAATACATAAAGCAAGTTAGTTATCAAATTTCAATTTTGTTGCCATAATTTGTATCAATTTTTATCATCATTTAAGTAATTGTTTCCTTTTTTCAACATAATTTTGAGTTTCTCTTATTTAATATCACAGAAAAATAGAATACTAGTTTGATAGAAAATCCAACCAACGATTCTGGTTTTTACATTTTAGCGTTTTTCATCTTATGTTGATTGGATCAAAAGCCACAACAAGAAATTTACATTATACAACCCTCTATGGAACGGATTGATTTAAATCGACTAATCAGTAATCATAATTATTGCAATTTATGTTCTTTTTGATTAGTCTATATTGCATTGTTTAAAAAATATTGTTTAGCAAGATTATTTTACACGCAGCAAGTTTAGTTTTCCTTTCTATTGCACAAAAAATCGAGAATTTTTAAAGATTATATTTTTATTCAATTTTATTGCTATTTTTCGTGTACATAATGCAACTACGCACGCTCAAATCCTCGATTTCATCTCAAAACAGGATTTTTTAAAAAATATTGAATGGGGAAAGGGTTAAGGTGCACACAGTGGTGGCACAACAAGATTAAAATAAGGCAACATAGTGAATGTTCCTTTTGCAAGCAATTGAACAAGCAATGTAGGTAAATGTGAGCGCTATGAGGATGCTAAAGTGGAATGACTGGCGATTGTTTTGCAGTGAATGTGTAGATTTTTTGGCTTGCTGCATTATCATTGCTTGGCGATTACAATGACGCTGGTTTGCGCCATTCACCTCACCAACAAATAAAACGGCCTAAATCTTGACGGACTGGATTTTTGAAAGTAGGTAAGAAGAAGATGCTAGTTCTCTTAAACGATTTCACATGAGGTTTCTGATACATGAAAAATCGCCATCATCAAGATCCACTAAAATGCACTACTTTTCTTTTTTTCACAAGGCTGGTTGTGAGCTGAACAGTAAGAGTGGACTGTGCACTAGAAAGTCAAGAAGACACAGCTTGAATTAACTTTTATTTTAGAAATGTCGATAAAAAACTTTTAACACATTCGAAATTTATTTGAAACTATGTGAATCTTAACCGGAAATGTTTTCTTTACTTTTGTCATTTTCATTAGAATAGAATGCAGTGGTTGAAACTGTCGTCATTGAAATACCAAATGAAAAGTTTGATCTAATATTGCTTCCGGTTTGAAATGATAACTAAATACTTTTGTTGCATGATCTTTAAAAAAAATGTTTTTGCAGTAAACTGGTAATCAAAATCCCCCCTTATGTCCTACATTCAATTCAAGTAGTTAGTCAAAATTAACACAGAAAAAACTACTGTAATAAACTAATCCCAGACATCATTAAATAGAATTTCGCATAACTTGGTAGCATAAGTTAGACCCATTCATGACAAGAGAACTAGCACTTTAGTCAGTGTATTTTGAATGTGCTGAAATGAACGTGTGAAAATAGGCGACTGAGTAAACAAATCCTGTGATTTGTCTTTAATTGAAGCAAAGCATATTATTATAGTAAATGTGATTGCAGTGCACGCGCTTGACACGAAGGTGAAGGCGCTGGGAACCAGTGTAGGACCATGCAAAGCGCTCCATTCATACGGACTACATCCCTATATAGCTTGGTTAAAACTAAAAGCTTTAGGAGTGGACATAAAGTAACTCAAAAAGTTATTATTCACAAATACTCTGCAACTTATAAATTAGCAATTATGTTATACGTTTTTTGTTGCTGCAGCAAATATCAAAACCATTTATTTTGCTTTAAACATGATTATAGTAATTAGGAAGATGGTTCATTAATTATGTAAAGAGCATTAGAAGTTTATGGCAAACTCCTTTCTAACTAGCACTCCAAACTTGAATATTTATGAATGGATTCTCTCATTTTTAGATATCAATTCTTTGATATATCATGGGAACGTAGTACTTCTTATGTAAGGTACGTTTAGTTTTTAATGATTATGCAATTTTAATTTCATTAACCTATGGAGGCGAAAAATATAATAAAATATCTTCGACTTGTTTAACTTTTAATACCGGAGACGGAAAGTAAAGTGAGTAGGTAATTTACAAGAAGCTACATGAAAGGAAGGAGTCCCTATTTTCTTCAACATGTAGACAACGAAGCAGAACAGTAACAAACTTAAGACAATTGTAATAAAAATGACGAACACAAACTGTTAACATCAGCAGTACATGGTCAATATCATATCATTTTAAGCAGATATTAAATAAGTGCGAGGTTAGAATATAAGGTCTAGTTAAAAACTGTTATCCTTCGTCAATAACAAAACAGTATGAAATATTTTACAAGAATTAAATACATTGCAATTGTTTTGTACAAACATTGGCATCTCCTCCTCCTCTTTGTAAGCCTAGTCGTAATCATCTTCGTTTTTGCAATAGTAATATTGTTCAAACATATATTTGATTGCTTACTAGTTAAAAAATATGTAAGAAAGGAGGCTACAAAAACTACAGAGACCATCGACGCAAACCCTTTCTCAACGGATTGCAGCAAGGCCTTAGCCTTCTACAAGGAAAGGAAACTGTCTAAACTGCCAATGCAATGTCCACGTTTAAGACTATCATGATGATCTCTATTCTGATCATACTGAACCAGCATTGCACTTTCAACAATGTATGATCGGTGAATAAAAAAGTGATTGTGATGATGTGGTTAAACAAAATCCCTTTCTCGCCTTCAAACTTATCGCTGTCATCATATTGTTATCATTATCGTTACGCCTACAAAAATAGTAAAACTTATGTTACAGATTTAATATTTTGAGTATGAAATGTTTCAATGAAGCGATAGAAGAAAAATTATGTAATGATAAGAAATTGCAAATTTCGTATTCATCGCCACATGTTTATTTTATATCCGCTCGTCAACAACCTAGATAAGATGGGGAAAGGAAATTTTTTAAAGAATAAGGGAGGAGATGAAGAGTGGATGGCCAACGGACGGAGTAAGCTCGTACATAGTTACCGTTGTTTGATTCATTGAGAAAGAGGGAGGAAGTACATTTAAGTCATCAACATCATCTTTCATTTTCAACATTCGATCCGATCCCTAATTTTTTACTTCACCAGAAAGGAAACATTTTCACCAGGCCGTTGGTCTTCTTCTATTTTGCAACACTTTGTTTTCCGTTTGAAAATGTAGAGACTTTCAAGCACCTACGTTATTTCTTGTTATTATTGTGAGTGTTTCATGTGCACAGATAATCTTGTGTACTCATTCAAGCATCAATAACACTTCTTAAAGGAACAGAGTCCCTATAATAAGAAAAATCTCACGTAGATTTGATGTGGTGCTGCTGCATTATTTATCTTACGAAATAAAACCAGAGATGTTTTTTTGCAACGCAAGAAATTTAAAGGAGACAGAAAGGAAGTATAATCTCAAATGCTTACAACAAATTCTTTTGTTAGTGTTGTAAAAATCTTGTAATTGATGATGTTTATGCTTGGTTGTTGGTTACTTCCTAAAAATGGACTTGAAAACACAATGATGTTTAGATTCTATTCTTTACATCATGGAAACAGGATGTTAAAGCATGTTGATATGGTAGAATTCAGCAGATGATGACGGTGGTTGTAATCAACTTCATCATCATGGTCATTGATTAATAACCAAAAGTAATAATGACCTTTTGAAGATCACACATTTTGTAAAATAAATCATAATTTTAAATCCCACACTTTCAGTTCTAATCGATTGTTATTTATTTCGTCACGATTAATGTTTAGTATTTCTAAGACTGGGATTGCCTGAATTGATATTTAGAATTTGCTGCGTTTGTATTCAGTTGGATGGAAGTGATCAAGTCTTTCCTTCTCCTTTATTAGACACTGCGAATAATAATAACATACTTTTATACTTTAGACGTCAGGAAAAGCTGATGAAACCATTCCGATAAGGAAATAATAATATCCTTTTGCCTTAACGGGACCATACAGCTCACAACTTCTATCACTCAAAAAAGGTTAAGTAAGGTATTATGATAGTGATTGGCGGAGAAGTAGGATTAAATGCTAAATGCTGACAAAGTAAAAGCTTTGTTACTTATCCCCTTACTTGGATTGCTTAGTATATAGATTACAGGGAACTATTAAAACGTAAATGAAAAGCACAGCTAAAATACCTTCCTATTTGCATAATAAATGGGACAGCAACACCGCATGTATCCATCTTTTGAAGCTGATGGTAAATGGAAGAGATGGACCAGAGCTGAGCTGGCGATCTTAATCAACAAAGCCACCATCATCGAAGTTAATAATCAAAGCATTACAATATGATATGAGCATGTCACCTTATAGTTGGCTAATAAAACATGTAGGTTATCATGAAGTAAATTGTTGTAGAAGGAAGTAAGAAGGAGTAGAAAGAGGTTTATGCAAAAGAATCATCAAAGAAACAATGAATGAAGAAATAGACAAGATAGTATGAGAGGCTTTTTAATAAAAGAAACCAACCAATGAGTTTTAACGGTTTGCACAAAGCAGCAAACAGTTTATTCAATACATGATAATTCCCATTCTATCATGGATAGAAAATGATTTAATTATTACTAAACACCAAATGATATCAACCAGAAAGGGTAGTATCATAATATTCCTTTAGGTTTATTATAGTATCAGATTTTATTAGAACGCTTACAGTACCTACAGAAAACAGTTGCTAAGGGTTTAATTTTTTAATTTCATAAGTAGAAACAAGGACAATGTTGAATTTACAAAGCCAAAAGCTTGCAAAGCGCGACAAATGAGGTAAATATTATTCTCAAACGGTTTTTAATAAATAATGATATGATAGAGGTGAAAGATTTATCGGAGTGGAAAGAAACGGAAGATTTTCGCTGTTTTCCTTCCAACAAACAAAAAATCAGCCAATTTTTTACTTAGTGTTACTTAATTAAAGAAATTCATCACTTTACGAACAGCATAAAGTTTTACCGACTGACCCAACTAATTTTGTACCGTGAAAATTTTGAAAACTTACAGACGGATTGTAGTTTGTCCTATAATACTATTACGTTTATGTTACGAGTAAGGTATTACTGATGATATCTTTAATTCACGATTTCATGCGTTTTAAAAATTCTACTTTGCTTACAGCAAAAATATTGGATTTGAGAGCGTATTAGTTCTTCTTCCTCATAAAAATCATCCATGCGGTCCTATGCGCTTGAAGAGGAAGCTGAATTCGAAATAATGGAGCAGGAAGGCGGTTAATAAGTTATTAAAGAGGAAAGGCGAACTAGAAAACGGTTAGAAGCTCATAGCTATTGTTTGAATATAATTTGCTTTGTTATCTCCCTTTTGTAATTCTGTTTACCTTGGTGATGAGCAGCATTACGTCATCATACACGGCAAAACTTACTTAAAATCTAATAATTGCTACCCATAATCATCTTTTTGTTAATTGTTTTATTACTAATGTAGTGTTAAAGGAAATCACTACGATGCCTAATAATTATTGTTTGGCAAAAGCGCGCATGTAGCTAGCTACCCATGGAAGATTTCGTCTAGGTCATTTAATCTCAGGAAATGAAGTATTTTTACTTTGAAAATTTATTTTTTCTGAGGTAACAATAACGAAATCGACCTAATTAATTGTACAAGTAATTTTGAAACTGGGTATTAAATTCTTTTAATCCCAATTATCACATTTGAACTTGCTGAGTACTTTTGAGAAATAAGTTTAATTAACAAAATATTCTCCTCTAACCCTTGAAGTTCACAAACGCTGACTTACGTAGCCAAACCTTAAAAAGTGACACCAAAGTGTTTGCTGCTCCTTAAAAGTTTAAGAATTTCAGCTGTACTTTGGTTAAAAACATGATTGATCAATTTATTTTATTTAAAAAATTACATCCTTATTCGATAGAATCCGGACCAGTTTAAGAAGTAAATTAGAAATATATTGAGAATAGTCTTCGATTTCACTAACGATTTCAATACTATAAAGACTTGATGAAGATGAAATAATATCTGATTTAAAATATACGTATGAATCAGATATGTTGACTCTGATAGTTCTTACGGTTTTACTTTTCATTTGTTGACAAACCCAACAGAAAAAGCCAATTTAATTTAGTTTTGCTACGAAAGTCTTCATGGACCAAGTTAATAAAATCGTAGAAGAGAACACGGAACTGGTTTCTTTTATTAGGTATAGGTACTAACAAAAAATACATAATTGGTTTTCTTTTCTGCCACCTATTTTAATTTGATGACTTATTACGAGCTGAACGAAATGAAGGCTAGAATAAGTTTGGCAATTTACTATTTACAGCACAATCTAGTACTGATTTTGCGCTAAAGATCTGTCTGTTTGCAGATGCACGAGGTGTGTAATATACGTTTTGTGGTATAATTTACAGATTTAGATTTAAAGTGGCGACTAAAAATTTCGAATAACAACCTGAAAAAATATAGTGACACTAACAATGATAACAAACGTGTTGATTCCGATTATGCTGTGGGGGTTTGAAAATTGTTGCGAATTTTGAGTGTAAGTTTTTATTTGTCAAAAATCAAGCACTCTGTCAGACATATGCATTTATTCCCAATATTCTAACAATTTTTGGTTTAGCAAATATTTTTATGAAGCCTTTTGCAAATTGTCTTAAAATTATAGAATGCTCTTAATATTCAAGCTGGTATTTAAATGATTTGCAACCTTTTATTTATGTCAGTGTATAGTAGCCAAAACCTTTTTACTTATGCTTATGATATGACTATTGTTCAAATAATGCAACCTTAACTTGAATGATAGAAAATTATCCCCTTCACTTTTTAACAGTACCCATACGTAAAATATATTTCAGTGCAATAACGACCAGTCAGTTAGCTGGTATCTTCCTTATCAAGTATATTTAGACTCGCTAAAAGAAATTTCAACCAAGGTAGTTGAAAAAGTACTAATGACAATTGATGATAGTGCCGATCAGGATTATGATTAGGCTGATTGTGAATGGAAATAAGGAAGAATGAAAGTAAAAAATGCATATAATTTGGCTTCCTTAACTTACCACCACGCTGCTGCTACTACCTCGAGTTTTGATTTAATATTTAGGAAGAAATAAAAGCAAAATGATTTTAGCCAGCTAGTTTTCAGTGTAGGTAATACAGTTATAGTTGAACGTGAATATATTTTGTTAGATTTGATTTTCCGCTACAACACTTGGTACACAATTCGGTGAAATTTTAATGTTGCTTACTCGTGGTGATGAAATATGGACGTAAGATTTTTTTACTCTTACACATTACCTATAATTCTGATTAAATTAAACAAGTTAATTAAATATGAGTATTTTAAATGCCCACTAGCAAGCATTTGCATGATTTTTACTGTGAAATCAAAGTTTTATTTCACAACGTTGCATATATTTTTCGGCTTTCGTGACCTTTCACGTTAAGTTTATGAAGCATAGTTTTATATTTTTGGCAAATTATGATTTAAAATTTACCTACAGAAAGCGTTTTTAGGTCAATCGAATGCAAGACAAAATTTAAGCAAGCAGTAACATGAGCTCTACATAGCTACAGGTTAACTGCATTTTTTGCAATGTTGCAATCTCCTCCATATGCATAGTAATTCAAGTTAAATAAGATTAGTCCAAAATCCAATTCTTGACGCTCTCGTTCTATTACCTTGTACCAACCTCGTCTTTCCAAACATCACTACTTGCACCGTCAAAACAATCAATATATCAATGCAATAGTCCGTTAAAGCCAAGTCAAGCCAAATGCAGTGATTCGTATAAATAACAAATTGCGAAATTTCCTTTTTTGGAAAATAGATGACAGATTAATGCCCAACTACCTAATGTTCTTGCAACACACCATTATCAAAAGAAGGGAATTTTAAAAATTCAAAACATCTTTTTTTAGTTCCTTCTAAAGTAAGAATAATCGTTTTTGATTTCGTAATCATCTCTTTTAACTATTCTTGCACTAAAAATATATTAAAAATTCAATGATATTTTATTACCTATAATTGCTAATTGATTATTTATGGTAAAATAAATACTATTGATTGCAATTCTCTTCATAACGAAATTAAAAGTGTGTATTCATGGCACTGGGACAAAATTAACGCGAAATTCTTTAACGCTATTACTAGTTCTGCTACGTCACATACAGCAAAACGTGCATAGGTCACTGACTACTTTTTACGCACAACACAATCCAAAAGGTTGGTTGGTAGTCTGGGTCCATTACTAGCTGGTTGACTAATCATAGAAGGAGAAGGCAAGGGGTACAGCATTCATTAACTGCCATCATAATCATAATGATCCCTTGCAGAACAAGCTGTCTATTAATAATTCTTCTGAAAATAGCAATTCCATTAGTTTACCTAAATAATTTTATATATTATTGGCAAACACGACGACGTAGGAAAGAAACAAGATGTAGCACATTAACTGGCTAATCATAATAATAATGTGGTTTGTCCTTTAAAGTAATTTAAATGTTCTTTTTATTCTTCAATACTGAACGTTAATGAATAAACGATTGTGGTGCAGTTATTTACATAAATTTTGAGCATAAAAGTGTTAGAGTTGGATCAAACAATAATAAATATGTATTTAACATCGTTGTTGCAATCATGAGTTGGCGAATATACAAAAATATGGTAAAAAATTAGTGGATATCTACTGCATTTACGTCAATTTATCTTTTTGTTGCAAGCAAAAATTCATAAATTGTTTTATCATTCTACTTAAACATTTATTACAGGGTAGAAGCATAATCAAGCCTGTATGTTAAAATAGCATTTTGTAATATTAAAAATAAACTAAAAATGTAGCCCTCGTCTCACTCATTATAGTATTTCTTGATGTCATTTTATTCAGCACAATGAAAACAAAATAATATGCGTGTTCAGCCCTACGAAAGTAAATGACCTTTCCAGATGTATTTAACACTGCAACATATCACATTTTGATGTCACATTTTATATAAAGTCAAAGATGACATGTAATATTGACAATTAAAGAATTTATAGCAAAGAATAACTGCATTAAAATATAGAAATTTGAGTTATATCGTACAAATAAAAAAATATTAAAATGATATATGAATTCGTTGTATTAGCTGCTGCTATTATGGACGTTATCTTCTAACAACCCAGGAAGGGCTTTATGATGCATCGGGAGAGGTAGTGGCCGTTTGATATTGCCTTTTTGTTCTTAATTTAAGAATTAATAAATCAATGCCGTCCCCGAATAAAAAATCCATTGTTAAAAATAATAACAGCAAATCCATATAAATTCAAAGCATTGAATAATATCATTCCAACTAGTTCACCTTCAAGAATTTTTAATAGTTTGTCCTCGGCGGAATGAGAATAATAAAAAACTAAGATCTTTGGCAACTCACTCCTTTTTCAGCCTGACTACGCTTGTGCATTCGATTTTTTGCATTTTTATTCACTTTTTATTGGTTAAATTGTCAAATCCATTGCATTCTATAGTTTAATTCGAACTTTTTTCTTAAATTATCAGTGTACTAACCCAAATTAAAATTCCGCCAACTTAAATGTTGAAATTATTACTGTTTGCTTAAACAAATAATTCAAGTATGCTTAGGTTTTGTTCCCACTCAAATAACTTAAGAATTGTTATCATCGCTCGTTCTTATTAGAATTTATGCAAGTCAGCAAGTACCCCTACACAACTGTTAATGATTACTGCGCTCATAGTAGGTAGACATTTTTTCTTTAAAATCACTTCTCAGCTATAACGTAATCCTTTCACCTATCACTCAATCATACAAAAGAGAACGCAAATGCAATCTGATAAAGCATGTCAACAATTTTATTTCACACAAAAACAAAACAAACGTTCAGCCTGACAATAAACTCCGATTCACAATTTTAGACAAAGAACAAAGAAGGAAAACATTCGTATACTTTCGCAAAAAAAAAAGATTAAAAAACGCAGCAAGGCAGGGAAGGGTTGGGTAGTTTACATATATACCAGAACTACGACTAGTTGATTTGGAATTTGTATGAGATAGTCATAGTGGCATGAGTGCAATGATAAGTAAATTGAAGCAAAAAAATCTTATATAATCTTACCTTTACTATTTTTTTACAATCCACGTTTATCAATTACACTGCTAATAACACAATTAGCACAAATTATCGTAGTTTTTTGTTCTGAACGCACTTTTGACAATTTATTGTTACAAATTTTGAAATATTGACATTTTTAAAAGAAACGTTATTCATTCAAGCTTTTCGTGGAGCACTTGATTTCCCACTGGTTTACATCGTAGCCTATGAAAAAACAACAGTAGCACAGGTTAAATTAGGTTTTGAGACAAAATGCTATTTAAACAGCCAAGTTCTTAATAATTTTCATAGCAAAATAGTTAGAGAGACTCTGAAAATAAAAAAAATTATCTACATTTATATTCGCATAATTTTGCTGATGGAAAGTCGATCATTTATACTAACGAAATATTTAAATAGAAAAATATTATTCTCATCAAGATAACCGTTTTTTATTTGTGTTACAAAAGCAGGAGATTAAATGTTACATGTTATCTATGAGTTTCTCCTGGTTCATGCGTAATCTACAATTATAATATCCCTACATAACTTCCTGTAGTTTTTGCTAATTTTTGTGTTATCTAGAAAATTATTATATAGGTCAGACAGTCACCTAAATAGATTTGATTATATCTGTTTTTAGCATCTAATTAATTTAAACACTTACTTGAATGGAAAACTTAAGGACTCCCTTGGCTTTCTTAAAATTTAACTCGGAAAGTTTTCGCAAAGCGCAACTATTTTGGTCAATAATAACAATGACCCTACCATTGAGCATTAAGTCAATATGTTATTTAGTTGAATAACAAAAGAAAAATTAGCAATTCATTCCGGTGGGGTCATCCTTTCGTGTTTCTTTTACCATAAGTAAGAAACATTAATATTCGAGATGGGTCTGCATCTACGATCCCTTGTCATTGGGAGCTAATTCATTCACAACGCCTTCGTTAATTTTGCTAATTTGCTAAATGCACACCTCAATTTCCATTCAACAAGAGCTGTGGTTGCTGATACACAAAGAACACGTTTTCAGAACTCTGCACGCACTCAACAACGCACATTCGCAAATAACGTTTCCTTGCCTTCCGGTTTAAATTGACAAGACGCAATTATTGATTGATGGTCAAATACGCTTTTTTACAAAACCTTGAAAGTAAGGACTAGTCCTTCACACTGGAACAAAAGTACCCTACAGGATCTTTCCCGTCCTTTCCCCAGACCTTCGTAAGGTCACCGCTTGACACATTTAAAGCAAAATGTTTAAGGGTAAAATCACACCTCGTCTCACACTTTTTCCAAAAGTATTATTTTCAAGAAGACCTTCAAGAAATCGGATATTATACTGAACGAGGATTTTTGACCGTAATCAAGCGTAGCAAATTGGAATTTGTCATTCAAAAAAGAATCCTCAAACTCTTTTGATCTGATGGACACAGGAATTATTGTTTAAACAATGCACCGAAATTGAAAAACCCTTCACCCCGTGAGGGTGGTTTGGCATTGTAGAATACACGCAGCAGAAGTCCTTAAAGAAGCAGCGACAACCGTTCTTGCGTTCAACTTGGTATTCAAAATGTTACTGACTTGTTTTCATATTAAAAGCAAGCATGTGTTGGTTTCTAATCATCCTCCTCTTCTTCAACATCATAACATTGCATTGTTAGTTTTCATTATTGAGTGCACAGGTATCGAGGTATCTTGTCTGCCTTCCCACTATGCACTTCATCCCTTCCCCATCTTCGCAAATAAAGAGTGACTTCAACCAAATTTTCAGCAATGCAGTGATGATGAGAGCTTAAAAGGCTCTGTGATTCAGATTCAGATTGTATACACAGGTGTAAATAAAACGCACTACCCCTTCTCTATCCCCTATGCTATGTAAACACATGAAAAAGGATTGTTAAGCATTAACATCATTATTATGATTAGTATTCTTCTTCCCTTCATAAAAAACGTACAATAAATAGTTAATATAGTAATAGCAGTGGTGCAGATGATGTTAGAAATCTGCAAAGGGCTGATGACGAGAACATATTATATCCCGTGTACCTGTTGCATTGCCAGCCCTATAAAGACTTTAAAAATATGCCCTTCTTCATCAACATACATACATATATGGCCAAGTATTCATGTTATTGCAAGAACTGTGCTAACATCAATGATAATAATGACGATTGTTATGATTGTAACACTAACACTGAAGATTTGGCTGATATCTTGCCAAGAAATGGCAGCGTTTTATAAATGGGGGTAACAATTTTAAAGTGTAATGCTGATCAATTAAATATAATTTTATATGCATTAACTATATCGCATGCTCTCATTCTTGTGATTTCTGGCAAAGTTTCTCTGATATGAGCTGCTACTGCATTGTTTAAATATCTGTGAATGCATTCTCTAAAATTTAATCTTATCTTTTTTCTTACAAGAAATCCCTATATTCTCCTCCAATATCTACCTTCTTGAGATATACATATTATGCTACTAGTGACTTTCAATTGCAAAATAAAACGGAGGAGTTTTCATTTGAGTCCTCTTTTCATATTGCTTGAAAAAAGTGCTGCTTTATTGTTGTCGTCGTCGTCGATGGTGGTTTTGTCTGCCTACACACAACAGGTTCAGGTAATGTTAGGCTAAAATTTGCATTTAGCATGATGATAAAATAAAAGGAAAATGACGATGAAGTTTGGATGGGGTCCCAATCCCAATACATTTGCCTTTCATAAATAAAAAAAATGTTTTAACAACAACAACAATGCTTGATCATGACTGTATTCACCCACTGACAACGCTCCGAGCGAAATTTTTTCTGGGCTAAGGTATGCCACTTTATCAAATTGTTTGCAATAGAATGCTAAGGTTTGGTGCTGGGGCAGCAAAAGGTCTAAGGAACAAATCATTAAAGAGCTTTTTCAGCGTTCGTTGTTGAATAATGATGACAAAAATGCTAGATGAAGATTCTTTTAATGCTTATATTGAAGGGTTATTGTAAAATGTTGGGCTAAACTAGCAAGCAGATTTTACCTTCTATTTAAATGGTAAATAGCATTTTGTCTTTCAAATTCAATGCAAAATCCCACTATTATCATTATTTTGAAAATGAAAACTTTTAAAATTGGCGAAAGGGGAACAACGGGGTTCGGTTTCGTAAAAAGGGAACATCCACAAAGAAAACAGGTACATAAACAATATATGCTAAAAAATTCGAATGTATTCTTATAAAATGAAAGAACAAGGCCTTTGCCAGTCACAGCTTTACAGTTTGTAGCATAACAAAATTGCTTTTTTTATTATTGCATCCAGTTTTTAAATTCGGTGTGAGACATGCGGGTATTAGTTGTAATAAATCAAGATAATCATATTAAAATACGGTATAATTAAAGGTATTGTACATGTTTGATGTTACAACGTGAGAAATTAAACCTTTTTAAACTTCATTTTCAATGTGTATCTTATGAATTAACTTATTAAAATACAGTTCAAGTAAGTCAGTTGTTTTTTCCGTTATTTAAATATTTAATAAAAAATTCGATTGTTACTTCAGCAAACCTACAAAATACCCAAATTCAGAGTTTTAACAACCATTTTGTACTCTCCTAGTATTCATATTGTTTTAAACAAGCAGGATTACTTGAGAGGAAGATTCATTTTCATTGTAAAATAATGCAAAACATCTTTACAACGTTTAATAAAAGTACACTCAAAGTCTTGACAAAAATATCAACTTGGAATTTAGTTTGCAGGCAAAAACTCAAAAATACTTCTAAACAACATGTTTTTGACAATAGGTCTTTAAAACCCACACATAACATATTACACCATCACGGTAGAGAAATTAATCGGACGGTAATATTATTTAACATCTATATGATATTTAAAGATATTTCTATCTGAATACCTTACACTAATAATAGTACATTCCAATTTTATAGTATATAATATGTATGTAAACATTTTCAAATATTTGTATTGGCGACGTCACTTCACACCTTCTTAATATTGATTTGATATATTATTAAAAATCTGTCAAACTTGGAGTTTATTGCAACAATCTTAGTTAGTTCTTATTCCAAAGGTCACAAATTGAAAAGGAAATACCCGTTAAAATGGTCATTTTGATAATGATTTTGAGGCAAATATTTTAAAATGGAGAAAGTAAATGTACCACAGGAACTTAAGTAACTGCAAACCACCTTTTGTTCACATGATTTTTAATATTATTAGCTTTTAGTTTCTTGTATAAAATACTCGTTTTACAAACTTATGTTACTTTGGTTTGTGATTAAAATTAACCGTATCAGAAATAACAACATTCCGCACATTACAGTGTAGCTTAATTTTTAACTTATAATTTTATCCAACACTAATTATACAAAATAGTACCTGGGAATGAGATTTCTTTCCATTTGCGTTACCTTTGGGCACAATTCCAAAATGTTATTACATGATTATATAATAAATAAAATGATGTGTTTTGATTTTTTGGTTTACTGGTCATTTTTAAAGGACAGATAGACAAGCAGCAACGTCATTTA